>PVJX010001357.1:0-166753 GCA_004027295.1 Dolichotis patagonum
TTTGAATTTCTCCATAGCTTTCCCTATTTGCATATTTATTTCATTTGATATCATTTCAGACATTTCAGGTGTATGGCTTCTTTTTTCTTCTATGTACACAGCTTCTAAGCTTTCTTGGGGAGGGCTAGGGCTTTGAGCTTGCCTTTTGGTCTTTCCTTTTGTCATTTTTCTGTATTTCCTTACTTTGAGTGGTGTTCCAAAGCTTTCTCTACATGTGTGGTGAATTACCTCTTGCACCCTCAGTTCCTGGAGAGGCGGTGGCTCCCCCACAGGCTCTTGGCTTCCTCACAGGGTCCTAACTCCCGTCTGTGGGCTCCTGGCTCCCTAAGTTGTAAGGCGAATGCTGGGTGTGGTCACCCCGGAGCCTGTGGAATCTCAGGCAGGCCACGCCACCGTGCTTTGTCTCAGGCAGGTCTGCAGGAGGTTCCCTGCGAGTGAAGGGTAGGCCTACAGGTCCCAAAGAGTCAGGCCAGAATGTTGGTTTCTGAAAAGTTCCCGGTCCCAAACAGACCTGGCCAAGATGCCAGTCTCCACAATATTCCCGATCCAAACAGCCCGGGCCACTCTGCGGGTCCGACAGGTTTGGGTACCAAAGAGACAGGCTGCGATGCTGGTCTCTGGGACAAACAAAAATTTTTTTAAGAACCTACTTCTTGTCTCACATAAGATTCTAGCAAGTGTGGGAGGGCACAGTTACTCACCTCTCTCAGCCCTTGTGGTGCAGGCAGCACCAGACTCAGTATTGGGGGAGAGGAGCCAAGGTGGGGAGGCATCTAAGGAAAAGGTGAATGTAGAAAGATTCTTGAAATAGGATGCTTACCATGTGTTTTATTTTCTCCTCTCCCTCCGCTATTCACTTCCCTTTACAACCTTCTGGTAGCTCTTAATGTGTTAGTCATAAATGAAGACTTTAAGTAGTTTAGAATAGGTTTTTGTTGACTTTAATTGACTGTTTTAAAAGGAAGGTTGGGTTCTTTATCAGAGTTAGATTCTGGCCGAATTAAAATATTTGTGTTCTTCAGATATGTTAAGGGCTTTTTTCTCTTTTCTTTTGCTCAGGCTGTACCCTGGGTCTGAGATGAAAGTTATAGCTGGAAACTTCCTGCTTCCTTTCAGTTTTTCCTTGTTCTAGCCATATGCAACATCTCTGCTTCCCAGTTCTTGAGTTTTTTTTTTAGTGAGTCCCTCAAGCCCTTCCATGTGTCACACTGTTCATATTAAATATTTGCCGGCTTGCTTTTCTCCTCAATTGGACTTTGTGTTCCTTGGCTACAAGGGTTTTAGACCCTCTGAAGAGCCAGCACTGTAGCTTGTTGAGAGGGGATGTTTAACAACTTGATGAAGGAGTAAAAAGTGTGTAAAGAAAGTTTTTGTTCTGTTACTGGCATCTTTCAGTGAAAGCGACTCTGCCAGGAATAGTCAAGAATGTCTGAGACATGGTTGCCGCAAACATAATAATGGTCTGTATCCAGAGTTTCCATTTGTAGTAGAGTTCTCCAGGTTAAATGCCAAGGGTTCCCAAATCTCTTGGTATCCTTAGGTGTGTTTCGTTTGAAAATAAATGATTTTGGAGGGTTTACTTTTGTACTCTGTTACACATTGATCCATTTTTTAGTTCCTTGCTGTTTTTACGATGTGATATGGAAGAACACTGAATCACATGATTGTGTTTGTCATTGGTTCTCCGTGGAACCCGCCAAGCCTTTGTGACTCCAAGTTAAAAACCACTGCCATTCACCTGGGCTTGTGAATTTGTGATTAGCAGCTTCCTGTCCTGAGAAACACGTCTGACGCTGTCATAAACTCTTACTACACTGTGCCGATTATTCTTTCAGCCGTTTAAACAAGAGGATTTTATTCTTTAGTGTATATCACTGAACACTTGAGTGGTAAGAAAAAAGAAAAATCTGTTTTCCTTATTTCAAACTTTCCAAGTCTGATTGGAATCATTTGGTTTTGGAAGTAGATTTTTGTGTAAATCATCACACTTAGGAGAAGTTAAGGAAGAAATTATAAAATAGATGTGATTATAAATTTCTTATCATCTAAATTTACTGTCAGTTATGTTTAAGTAATAAAATATTCTTCTGAATTGCCTTCCAAGAAGAACAATGGTTTGGATGGATTTAGAAGAAATTGGGAGTCAGTTTTGGCTTTGTCTCTGCCTGCTTTTTTGATGTCATTGAGGCGACAGTAGGGAATCACTTCTCAGATGAAATAATAACCCTTTGTAGTTACATCAGAAGTGTCAAACAGTTCAGAGGGCTTTGGATTTTTGCAACAGCCTCATTAATACCCATATCATCCTTAGACTGGCTGGTGTCCACAGGAGTAAACCACCTCTGGAACTGATTGCTTGAGGTTAGCTCTGTACTAGGACCAATCCTGGAATGATGTTCTGGTCACTATACTATTTCTCTCACTGAACTGCAGCTGGGAAAACAATACTGTTTGGAGGTTTGGAATGTGAGGTCTGATTGGCACTTTTGGAGACATTGAGATTTTGAAGATCAGTCTCCAATTGAATAGAGAATTTTGCGGCACCTCCTATGGAATTTTTTAGCATGCTTTTACAAGACTGAGATTTTCTCCCTCCTACCTTTTTCAGTCTCAATTCTCTCAACTCATTCTTTCTTACTGTGTACCTCTCCTAAACTGCTACCACAGCCTTTTGTGTCTCTTCCTCCTGCTGCTTTGCTATCATGGCAAATGCTTTGCTATCATTCTTTAACACATAACTTTCTTCTGAATATATACTAAGAGTGTGTCTCCTACCCTCCCACCCCTGCAGCTACCTGTTTCTGTGGCCGCATTCCATCTGTACTGTGTGCACACCTTGTACTGGCACAGGGGAACTCTGAGCTTCAGCTCTACAACTGCCTCAGTGCCCTTGATGAGTATACACCATATAGTAGTTTTCCCCATTGCTGATGCCTGGGTTAGTACCTGTTTGTGTGTTCACTGGATGAATGAAATTTATCCACATTGAGCTTAGCCCTGATTTCTTTATAGGTATTTGTGAACTTGTCATTAGTTTCTGTGCCTTGCAAAGTCTATATGGTCATTTTGCATCCTACTTAAATTGAGGGGCTTGTTTTAGAAATGACACACTCCTTTTTGAGCTAAGATGGTTTTAGGGTTGACATGTTCTATTTTGTGGTGCTATATAAGAGTATATGAGGCTGGGAAATTCCTAAAGAAGAGAGGTTTGTTTCTCACAGTTCTTCAGGCAGAGAAGTCCAGGATCACAAGACTAGTATCCTGTGAAGAACTTCTTGGTTGTTGTCTCTTGGTTGAAGGACAGATGAGCATGCAGAAGAGGGGACCAGAAATGGGTCTTACAGCCTCATGCCTTGTAGTAATTCACATTAATACATTCATGAGAGCTGGGTCCTAGCGACCTAAACATTCCCCATTGTTTTCCTTCCAACACTGTTGCATGGGGATTGGATCTCTAACAC
Organism: Dolichotis patagonum; assembly: GCA_004027295.1. Taxonomy (NCBI): domain Eukaryota; kingdom Metazoa; phylum Chordata; class Mammalia; order Rodentia; family Caviidae; genus Dolichotis; species Dolichotis patagonum. The sequence goes on from PVJX010001357.1 coordinate 3,462, forward strand.
ATCTTTTTTGGGCCTGCATTCAAATCACAGCAGTATGTGACATTTGGATACTACTGTGCATCTCAGTGCTGAGATATCACATTGCCTTTATCAGTAAGGCCCCTGGATCTCACATTCTCTGTCATCTTTAGTGTGGGTAGTAAGGAGTGTCTGAATGTAACTGTTTCTAAATTTTCCTTTTAGCTATGGAGGAATGATGCAAGGAATTTTGATTCAACCAGAAAGAAAAGAAATCTGTTAGCTTGAAGTTTCTTCATTCAGAATGAGTATTATAAACATATATCATAATTAATAGGAAATAAAGTAATTTGAACCTGATTGGCTAACTTAGTCATTTTGAGTTTGAATGATATTTATAAATTGTTTTATGGAATGGTTTGAGTATTATTCTTACTGAAACACTGTGGAAGCCATAGTGTTCATTACTTAGAATGTATTATATACACAGAGTTTATGGAGCAAAGCAGCAAGGAATGAATGAATGTAACAAAGCAGCAAGGGATGACCACAGCTTTTTCTGTCCCTTGTATTTTATCCAGGCTCCTTAGGGTGGGTAGCACTCCCACTCTTAATCCTAGTGCCCTTAATCCTAGTGTTATAGTGTGAATCAGTTTGAGCATTTTACACTCTAGATCCCGCTACCTCTGAAAAAAGCCCCATCTGTGATCACTTGAGGCTTCGGGAGCCATCTAGATACAAGCCATAACACTGCATGTTACTTGTCAAATAAAGTTCTAGTGAAAGTGCTTTGACAGTTGATAGAGTGCTATTTTCTCATTACTGCATTGTTGGGATATGTGATTGTAATTTTTTACCATGATAGTTTATGTCATAGGCCAATAAGAATTCAACCTCAGATTTTATAGGTTTTATATCATTATGTCATAGGCCAATAAGAATTCAACCTCAGATTTTATAGGTTTTAGAGGCAGAGAGAGAGGGAGAGCGCGTGCGAGAGCGAGAATTATAATGTAGCACAGACAATGTGTCTAAGAGTGTGCCTTGACTTAGTACAATTTTCTTACATGTTTTGTGTGTTCTTTGGTCTATTAGTCTGGTTTTCAATCTGTATATGCGATAATTTATAAAGTTTTTTAAATAAATGAGTCTGATGCTGGAAAAATAACAGAGGGATAGAGGGAAGGGAAAATGTATATGTACTAATTCCCTACAGTGAATGTAATCATACGTACTGTAGACATATACTAGTAAAAGTCAAAAAAAGCAAAACTAAAGAAACAGTCATAATGTTTATAGGTTTTATGCCTTTATAGTTTAAAAAATTTATACTTTTAAAATTGTAAGATCACTTATGTTTTTTCTGTCTCTTTCATACAGGTACCAAGTACTTGTTTTCGCAACAGATGCAGATAAAAGGGAGGAGACTGAGCAGCAGAAACTTGGTTCTGGAAAAAGACTAGTTGTAAGACCATTTTTAATACATAAAAAATTCAGTAATGCTGTATCTAATCATTAATGTTTGATAAGAGTAAGAATTCCTGGGGAGAGAATTAAAAACAAAATGTTTATGCTATATCTCATTTCCGTGTATAATGGTTTATAGCAGAGACCTAAGTATTTAATTGGCTGTTGTTGAGCAATGCAGACATGTGCTTGGTTACAGCTGTATTATATCAGATTATGGATAGAGTGGTAGCACTAGAACTCTGATGTCTAAATGAGATCACTTTTAACTGAAGTAATTATAAATAAAATAAGAAAAATTAAAAATATCTCTCTGATAGACAAATTTATATACACTGTGCTACTCTGTTCCTAATGTCTTTTTCTGAGGCTAATTTTTGGATTTTTTTATATGCCTTTTGAGCAATTGTATTATGATTCCTTCCACACCTTCATTCCCTCTGCTCTTCCTTTCTCTGTCCCTCTCTTTCTCCTTCCCTGTCTCCCTTTTTCCTTCTTTTCTTTTTTTCCTCTTTCCCTTCTTCCTGTCCTGTGTTCCTTTTGAATTTAGGACTTACTAAGGTTCTTGCATCTCTGGATTTAAAGTTTTCTTTAGTTTAGAAAAAATGTGACCATTAATTTTTCAAATATTTTTTCTGTGCTCTTCCTTTGCCTTGGGAATTTGAGTTATACATATATTTAGGCTACTTGAAATTGTCTTCCAGCTCATAGATTTTCCGTGCATTTTTTTTTTTTTTAGCAGTTTTGGACATTGAACCCAGGTCTATGTACATGCTAGGCAAATGCTAAATGACTGAGCTATATCCCATTAAAAAAAATTCTTTATTCTTACAGTTTCATTTGGGATAGTTTCTGTTGCTGTTTTTGGGGGGGGGGTGAGGTGCTTAGATTTGAACTCAGGACCTTGTTCTTGCCAGGTTGGTACTTTACCACTGAGCTAAATGCCAAGTCCTTATTGCTGTTTTTAAGACCACTAATTATTTTTTCTATAATATCTGATTTAGTATCAATTCGTATTTGGCATAGGCATCATTTCTACTAATTCATTTTAAGTGTTTTTTATACCTTCTATTTCTCTTTGTAATCTGCAAGTGAAAGAAATTTTCTTACCATATCTATCAATTCTTGTATGAGACTCATTCATCTGTTAGTGAGTAAATAGACCACTTCCAAGATTTAGCTATTATAAATTATGCTACTATAAACATTGACATGCATGTATCACTATAATACAAAGACTTTAATCCTTTTGGGAAGAAACCTAGAAGGGAAACAGCTGGATCAAATGGAATATCTAGTTTTAGTTTTTTGAGAAATCTCCATACTGATTTCTGTATTTATTGTACTAGTTTACATTCCCACCAAGAATGTAGAAGGGTTTCTTTTTCCTTGAGACTTTGCTACCATATGTTATTTTTTTTAAATTTTATTTTAAAGAGAATAAAGCAAAAGAGGACCGAAGAAAGCAGATCAGAACAGAACAATGTAAGCAACACAGCACTTCACAACAAGACAACCAGATATTAACAGTAGATACTGTAATGTCTCTTTCTTTGAAATAGTTGAGCATAGCTTCATGCACAATAATATCAAACATAACAAAATAGTATAAAACCATTCAAGAGAATGAAAGAATTACAGGGCATTCTGAACCAAATAACAGAAAATGAACAATGGCTACTATAATATCTCATTTTCCATAAAAAATTTGTTTATACTATCACACATATTAAAATCCAGTAAGGCACAACATGATAGAACCAATGGTAATAGAAGAACAAAAGCATGGTAGGACTTCAAAGCAAGATGATATTAAATCAGCAATGGCTGCCATAATGTCTTGTTTTCTTCAAAATAGCTATTCATACCATCAAACATAATAAAATCAAACAGAATAAAACCATTCCAACTGATGAATAGAAACATTATAAGGCTTCAAAGCAATGTAATGGGGAATCATGATTATCATAAACTCTTATGTACTCTTACCATTTCTTACACTAGGGAGACTATACGGTATTTATGCATATGAGTTTATTTCGCTTATGAGTATGGTCTCAAGTTGCATCCATTTATTTATAAATATCTCAATGTGATCATTCTTTATACTTGAGTAGTATTCCATTGTATAAAAACATCACAACTTTTTTATCCATTCCTCAGTTGATGGGCTCTTAGGTTGTTTCCAAAATCTGGCTATTAAAAACTGTGCTACTATAAACATGGGTGCACATATATCACTGTGGTATGATGTTTTTAGTTCTTCTGGGAATTTGCCTAGAAGTGGAATAGCTGGGTCAAATGGGACTTCCAATCCCAGCTTTTTGAGGAATCCCCAGACTGACCTCCACAGTGGTTGCACCAGTCTCCACTCCCACCAGCAGTGCAGAAGAGTTCCATTTTTGCCGCAGCCTCTCCAGTATTTGTTGTTGGTAGTTTTTTTTTTTTTTTTATCCTGGCCATTCTTTCTGGAGTGAGATGGAATCTCAGTGTGGTTTTAATTTGCATTTCTCTCATGACTAATGATGCTGAACATTTTTTCATGTATTTACGTGCCATTCGTATTTCTACATCTGAGAACTGAGTATGCATCTCAGATGCCCATTTTTGGATTGGGTCTTTGAATTTTGGGGGTCTGATTTTTTAAAAATTCTTTATAAGTTCTAGACAGAAGTCCTTTGTCTGAGGGACTGTCCATGAAGATTTTTTCCCAGTTTGTGGGTTTTCACTCTGCTGGAGATTTCTTTCGACATGCAGAAACTCTTTAATAAGACGTGATCCCAGTTATTGAATCTGGCAAATATTTCCTGTGCTTTGATTCTTGTTCATGAATTCTCTACCTACTCCTATGTCTTCAAGATTTCTACCTACTTTGTCTTCCAACAGATTTAGTGTTTCTGTTTTAATATTTAGATCTTTGATCCAGTTAAATTTTAGTTTCATACATGGTGATAGGCATGGGTCTAGTTTTAGTCTTCTGCATATGGATAGCCAGTTTTTCCAGCACCATTTGTTAAAGAGACTGTTGTTCTTCTAGCGAGCATGTTTGGCCCCTTTATCAAAGATAAGGTGGTTGAGTGAGTTTGTGGTTGTGGTTGTATCTTCCAGTCTATTCCATTGATGTTCAGATATGTTTTTATTCCATTACTATGTTGATTTTATTACAGTAGTTTTGTAGTATACCTTCAAGTCAGGGATTGTGATGCCTCTTGCCTTGCCTTTGCTGCTTAGAAATACCTTTGCTATTGTAGGTCTCTTCTGCTTCCAGATGAATTTTAGGAGTGATTTCTCTAGATCTATGAGGTATGTTAGTGGTATTTTCATAGGGATTGCACTGAATCTGTATAACAATTTTGGGATAATAGCTATTTTCACAATATTTATTCTTCCTATCCATGAACAAGGGATGTCTTTCCATTTTCTGAGGTCCTCTTCGATTTCCTTTTTCATGGTATTATAATTCTGACTGTATAGCTCTTTTACTTCGTTCGTTAGGTTAATTCCAAAGTATTTCATTATTTTGGATGCCAGTGTGAAGGGTGTGACTTCTCTTATTTGTCTCAGTGATTTTGTTGTTAGTTTATAGGAAGGCTATTGATTTTTGAGTATTGATTTTGTATCCAGCTACATTGCTGAATTTATTTATTATATCTAGGAGTCTTGCAATGGAATTTTGGGGATCTTCTATGGAGAGTATCATGTCATCTGCAAATAATGATAATTTAACTTCCTCATTTCCTCTTTACTCCTTTTATTTCTCTCTCTTGTACAATTGCTCTGGCTAGTATTTTCAGTACTATGTTGAATAGGAGCTGTGATAAGGGACATCCTTGTCTTGTGCCTAATTTTAAGGTAAAGGCTTTCAGTTTTTGGCCATTTAATATGATGCTGACTGTTGGTTTGTCATAGATGGCCTTTATCATATTGAGGTAAAGACCATCTATTCCCATTCTCTGTAAGGTTCTTATGAATTAGTGTTGGACCAAAAGCTTTTTCTGCATCTATAGAGATGATCATGTGGTTCTTCCTTTTGGCTTTATTGATATGGTGGATTACATTTATTGATTTACGTATGCTGAACCATCCCTGCATTCCTGGGATGAATCCCACTTGGTCATGGTGTATAATCTTCTTGATGATTTGCTGCATGTTTGCCAATATTTTATTGAGAATTTTTGCATCTATGTTCATTAGGGAGATTGGCCTATAGTTCTCTTTTTTAGTTGGGTCTTTCTCAGGTTTTGGTACTAGAGTAATATTTGCTTCCAGGAATGACTTAGGAAGAATTGCTTCCCTTTCGATTTCATTGAATAGTTTGAGGAGTGTCAGCATTAAGTTTTCTTTGTATTTCTTGTAGAATTCCACAGTGAATCCATCTGGGCCTGGGATCTTCTTTGTTGGTAAGGACTTTATTATGTTTTCAATTTCATTAATAGAAATTTGGGTTATTCAGCAATTTTACATCTTCCTGACCCAGCTTTGGTAGCCCATATGTTTCTAGGAATGTCTCCATTTTTTCTGTTTTATAGAATCTATGAGAGTAGAGGTTTTCAAAATAGGTGTTGATGATCTTCTGTATATCCACAGTCTGTAGTCATTTCACCTTTTTCATTCCTTATTTCATGAATTTGAGTTTTTTCTTTCTTTTTTTAAATAAGGTTGGCTAGGGGCTTATCAATTTTATTTATTCTTTCAAAGAACCAACTCTTTGATTCATTGATTCTTTTTATTGTTTTCTTAATCTCTGTTGCATTAATATCTGCTCTGGTCTTTATAATTTCCTCCCTTCTTTTGGCTTTGGGCTTGACTTGCTCTTCTTTTTCTAGATGTTTGAGTTGTAGCATCAGGTTGTTTATTTGTGTTCGCTCTGTCTTCCTGATGTGGTCACTCAGTGCAATAAATTTTCCTCTGAGGACCGCTTTCATTGCATCCCACAAATTACGGTAAGTTGTATTTGTATTTTTCTTTGCTTGTAGATATTTTTTTAATTTCTTCTTTAATTTCCTCTGTGACCTACTGATTGCTAACAAGTGTATTATTCAATTTCCATGTGTTTGTAGGGTTTTTGCAGTTTCTTTTATCATTAATTTCTAATTTCATGGCACTATGATCTGATAACATGAATGGGATAATTTCACTTCTTTTGCATTTACTTAAATATGTTCTGTGGGCTAGTATATGGTCTATTTTAGAGAATGTCCCATGTACTGCTGAGAAGAATGTATATTCTGATGTTGGATGGAACACTCTGTATACATGTATCAAGTCCATTTGTTTACAGGTGTGATTCAGTTCTGTTATTTCTTTGTTGATTTTCTGTCTAGTTCATCTGTCCCTTTGTGTCAATGGCATGTTAAGGTCTCCTCTTATACTTGTGTTATTGCTTATTTCATTTTTTATTTCTGTTAATACTTGCTGTGTATAGCTGGATGCTCTGAAATTTGGTGCATATATATTTAAGATTGTTATCGCTTCCTCTTGAAGTTTTCCCCTAACTAGTAGGTAGTGACCTTCTTTATCTCTTTCAATCATTCTTGGTTTTCATTTCACATTGTCTGCAAACAGGATTGCTACTCCCACTTTTTTTTGGTTTCCTGTTGCGTGAAGTATTGTTTTCCATCCTTTGACTTTCAGTCTATGGGTTTCCTTTTGGGTTAGATGGGTTTCTTGTAGACAGCATATGTTTGGATGTTGTTTCTTGATCCATTCTGCCAGTCTGTTTCTTTTGATTTGTGAGTTGAGGCCGTTTACATTGATGTTTATAACTGTTATATATTGGTTTATTGTTGACATATTATCTTTCTGCTGTTGTATCTTTACCTTTCCATTCTGTTTAATTGTCTGCCTTGCTTGGTTGTTTTATCATATGTATATATAGAATATCTTTCAGTATTCCCTGTAGGGTTGTTTTGGTAGTCATGAAGTTCTTCAGCTGTTCTTTGTCATGGAAGTATCTTATTTCTCCATCCATCTTGAAGGACAGTTTTGCAGGATACATCAGTCTGGGTTCGAAGTGGTTTTCCTTTAGGCTCTGAAATACTTCACTCTATTCTCTTCTTGACTTCATTGTTTGTGTTGAGCAGTCTGCTGTGATTCTGATAGGTTTTCCTTTATAGGTGATCTGTGTTTTCTCTCTAACAGCTTTTAATATTCTGTTCTTATGGTGAATTTCTGGGATGGTGATTATTATGTGTCTGGGTATAGTTTTATTTTGATTATGGCTATTTGGAGTTCTATATGCTTCACTAATGCATATGTCTGTTTCCATTCTCATGTTTGGGAAATTTTCAGCTATGCCTGATATCATTTGTGTTGTCCCCTTCTTTTTCATTTATCCCTATGAATCTTATGTGTTTTTCTTTGCATCATCTTGCAGCTGTTGAATTGTTATTTCCTGATTCCTTTTTGTTTTTAAAAGATCTTTCCTTTCCTGTTCACTAGCTTTAATCTTATCTTCGTAGTCTGAAATTCTATCTTCACTTTAGTTTAGGCAGTTTTGGTAACTTTCAATAGAATTTTGTTTTCCTGTATATCTCTTTGAATCTGGTTCATGCATTCTGTTTGTTTCTTATAGTATTCGTTCAGGGATTGTATCTGTTTGCTTTGTTCCTCTAATATTTTAACCTTATCTTCTTTGATGTGTTCAGTATTTCTTTCAATACTTTTATCATTTCTTCTTTTACCTGGGAGATTATTTCTGATTTGAGTTTCTTTATAGCTTCCCTGAGGTATTTCTTTATTTCAGTTGATATCATTTCAGGCATTTCTGGTGTATGACTTGTATTTTTTTCTATGTACATGGCTCCTAGGCTTTCTTGCGATGGGCTGGAAATTTCAGATTGCATTTGGTCTTTTGTCTTGTTATTTTCCTATATTTCCATGTTTTGAGTGATGTTCCATAGCTTCCTCCAGGGGTGTTAGAAATCACTTCCTGTGCCCGCAGCTCCAGTGACTCAGGTGCCCATGACCCACTGGCAGAGCCTTGGCTCCCTGGATTGAAAGAAGGTCACTGGGCGTCTTCTAGTCAGGCCTGTGAAATCTCAGGAGCCTTGTACAGTATTTTAGGGAACTGGGCAGACACTTAACCACTGCGATCAATGGTCTTAATCTCTCCCGGGCTAGCGCTGGTGGGCTGAAACTCCCTTTGTGTGGCCTTGGCTCCCTGGAAAATTTTGGAGGTTTTAGTCCATACTCAGTTGGCTCCATGGCAGGGCAGCCTGGGGGGGCCAGAGTTTATGGTGGCTGTCCATTTGTTATTTTTGATGGTTGGTGATAGCCATTCTTTTTGGAGTAAGATGGAATTTCAGTGTGTTTTAGTCTGCATTTCTCCAGAGGCTGTTGAACATTGCTTCATGCATTTTTTTGTATTTCTTCTGCTGAGAAGTTTCTGTTCTTGGGACAGTGTCTAATTATTTCGAGTTTTTTAATGTACTAACCCCGTGTCTGATCAGTAGCTGCCAAAATTTTTTCCCCATTCTATAAATTGTCATGTAGTATGTTGGTTCCTTTGATGTGCAAAAGCTTTTAAATTTGATACTATCTTATTTCTTGACTCTCAGTACTATTTCTTGGGCCATTGGTGTTCTGCGCAGAAAGTCCTTGCCTATGCCTATGTCTTCAAGAATTTTACCTAGTTTATCTTCCAGCAGATTTTTTTCTATTTTAGCATTCATTCATTCATTCAAACAGGGACTTGATTTGTAGTTAAGGTTGGCCTTGAACTCAACAATTTTACTGCCTCAGCCTCTGGAGTGCTGAGATTACAGGCATGCATCGCCACAGCCAACTGTGTTTTAACATTTAGATCTTTGATCCAGTTTCATTTTAGTTTAGTACATAGACTCAGTCTTCTGCATGTAGATATCCAATTTTTCAAGCACTACTTATTCAAGAGATTATCTTTCCTCCTGTATTTGTTTTTGGCCCCCTTTTCAAAGATTAAATAGCTGAATGTTCCTGGGGTGGTTGCTGCTTTCTCTGTTCTGCTGACTCACATGTCTGTTTCTGTACCAGTACCGTGCTTTTTTTTTTTTTTTTTTTTTTGTAGCTTTGTAATATAACTTCAAATTGGGGATTACGATGTCTTCTTTTTGCTTTTGTTACCCAGGATTGCTTTTGCTGTTTTGAATTTTAGGATTTTCTATAATTATGAAGAATGCGGTTGATATTTTGGTTGGGATAGCATTATATCTGTATATTAATTTTGGACGTATAGCTCATTTTTACTATATTAGTTCTGCCTTTTTTTTTTTGTACTGGGAAGTATACTCACAACCTTGAACTTGCCTGAGCTTGTCAGGTGCTTATGTCACTGAGCTAAATCCCTGCCTAGTTCTGCCTTTCTAGGAATATAGGGAATCTTTTTTCCATTTTCTGATGTCTTCTTTGATTTCCTTTTTCAGAGTGATGTAATTTTCATTGTAGAGGTCTTTTATATACTTAGGTTAATTCTTAAGTATTTAATTTGTCTGAATGCTAATATGAATGGTATTGTTTTCCTCATTTCCCATGTTTTAGTGAGCTCATAATTAGTGTACAGGACTGCTATTTTTTTTGTCTGTTGATTTTATATTTTGCTACATTGCTGAATTTGGTCATTCTAGGAGTCTTTTGGTAGAACTTTTGAGGTCTTGTAAGTAAAGAATCATTTCATCTGCAAATATTAATAATGTAATTTCTTCTTTTCCTGTACATACCCATTTTATTTTTTTCTCTTGCCTGATTGCTCTGGCTAATGTTTCAAAGAGTATGTTGAACAAGAGTGGTGATGGTGAAAATTCCTGTCTTATTCCTGATTTTAGTTGGAAAGCTTGCAGTTTTGTCAGATTTAATATAATGTTGGCAGTGGGTGTGTCTTGAATGGCCTTTATCAGATTGAGATAAGGTCTTTCTATGCTTATTATGAAGGGTTTTTTTTTCTCTTTTTTTGAATAGATGTCTGATTTGTGAAGGTTTTTTTTCCCTGCATCTATCCTTGTTTCTGCTTATGTGATGGATTACATTTAGTGATTAGAGTATAGTATACCACCCTTACATCCCTGGGATGTAGCATCCTAGGTCATGATGTATGATCTTTTTGATGATACTGCATTCTGTTTCCCAGTATTTTCTTGAGAATTTTTATGTCTATGTTTATTAGAGAGATTGGCCTGTAGTTCTCCTTTTTTGTGGACATTTGTCTGATCTTGCACTCAGGTTATTGCTAGCTTCCAGGAATGACTTTTGGAGTAATGCTTCCCTTTTAGTTTCATTACGGATTTTGAGGAGAATTGGCATTAGCTCTTCCCTGAAGTTCTTGTAGAATTTGGCAGTGAATCCATTTGGTCCTGCGCTTGTCTTAGTTGGCAGAATTTTTATTTCTTCTTGAATTCATTGCTGTTATTAGATTACTCAAGGTTTTTAAGTCTTGGTTCAGTGTCTTAGTTACTTTCTCATTGCTGGCATAAAATACTCAACATCCACAAGTTAAAGGAGGAAAGGTTTATTTTAGCTCACAGGCCATAGTCAGCTGCCTCCAGGGTAGGGCAGCATGGCAGAAGAATATCAAAGGAGAAACAGTCTATGGAAGGGTCAGCAGAAAATAAAGCAGCAGCAGCAAGCCTTCCGTTTCTCTTTATCCCATCCGTGCTGCCAGCCTACTATTTGGTACCACCAGTACCTAGGGTGTGCTTTCTCACTGTCCATACCCAGAACTGTGCTAAACCAATTAGTAAATTAATTTAGTTATCCAATACCCTTCATCGATATTCGTATACCCTAGATTCAGCCACTTCTGAAAAGCTCCACATAAGAGCATGCAAAGGTTTAGGGGAACATCTAGATATACTGATAATATTCAGTTTTGGTAATTCATACAAATCTAGGGATCTGTCCATTTCTTCTGAATTCTTCAAGTTATTGGTATGTAAGTTTGTGAAGTATCTGCTAATAATCTTGATTTGGGTAGTTTCTGTTGTGATTTCACCTTTTTTTACTTTCCAATTGCATTGATTTGTGTCTTTGTGGGTTTTTTTGGTGAGATTAAGAGTTTGACTATTTTGTTCTTCCAATTCATTGATTTTTTAAATTGTTTGTTTACTCTCCATTTCATTGATTTCTGCTCTGATCTTTATAACTTCCTCCCTTTTCCTAGCTCTAAATTTGGATTGTTCTTCTTGTTCAATAAGTTATTTATTTTGGCTCATGCTGTTTTTCTGATGTGGGCATTCACATCTATAAAATTCTCTCGGAGGATTGCTTCATTGTGCCTTATAAGTTCTGGTATGTTGTATTGGCATTACTGTTTACTTCTAGATACTGTCTTATTTCTTCCTTAATTTCTTCTATTACCCGTTGCTTACTCAAGAGTATGTTGCTTAATTTCCTTAATTTCTTTTGCCATTAATTTCTAATTTCATTGCATTGTGATCTGGTAATATACATGGTAAAATTTCAGTACTTTTGCATTTTCTTTAGTGTGATTTTTTTGGGTTAGTATGTGATAGATTTTATAGAGGGTCCTGTCTGCTGCTGAGAATAATGTGTATTCTTTCGTTGTTGCATGGAACACTGTGTATATATTTATTAAGTCCATTTGTTCAAAGGTTTGGTTTAACTGTGATTATTTCTCTTCTAATTTTTCTTTGATTGAACTATTTGTGATAGTGGAGTTTTGAGGGCTTCCAATATAATTGTGTTGGTGTTTATGTGGTATTTGTGTTTGTTTTATGAAGTTGGGTGTGACATTTTTTGGTGTATATATGCTTACAATTGTATCCTCCTGCTGAATTCCTTCCTGTTGAATTCTTGTTATTCCTTAACCGTATGTAATGTCCTTCTTTGCCTCTTCTGAACAATTTTAGCTTGTCTGAAAATATGATAGCTACTCTCTCTTGTTTTGGGATTCTTGTTGGAATATTTGACTTTTAGTCTATGAACTTTGGGGGGCAGTTAAATGTGTTTCTTGTATTGAGCATACCATTGGATGTTTTCTTGATCCATTCTGCCAATCTGTCTTTTGATTAGTGAGACTATTCATATTGTTAGTCATCACTGATAAATATTTACTTATTCCTGTTATTGTATTATTTTCTTGCCTCTGATTCCTTTTCTTTTTCTTCTACTTATATGCTCACCTTATCTGGTATATTCAGTTAGAACTTTGGCATTGTTAACTTCATAGTCTTGTAATTTGTACTAGGATATCATTGAGAAATTTTTGGAGTGTTGGTTTGGTTGTCAAGAAATTTTTTTAGGTATTCTTTACCATGGAAATTGCTTACTTCTCCATCAGTTTTAAAAGATGATTTTTCAGGATATACTTGTTTTGGTTGGAAGTTGTTTTCCTCTATGGCTTGAAAGACCATACCAAGCTTGCCTCACCTTTAAGGCTATGTTGGGTAACACAATACCAAGCTCTCCTCACCTTTAAGGCTATGTTGGGTGATCTATTGTAATCCTAATAGTTTTTCATTATAAATGATTTGTTACTTTCCTCTAACAGCTTTTAAGATTTTTTTCTTGTGTTGAATTTATGTTATTTTGACTGTGATGTGTTGTGGGCTGGTTCTTCTTTGCTCATGGCTATTTAGGGTTCTGTATACATCGTTTGTCTGTACCTTTTGACTTCTTTTTCCCATTTGGAAAGTTTTGTGGTGTTTGTTTTGTAAGCAGGATTTTTATGAACTATGTGCTGTCTTCAGATTTTTACTAATTTGAGTTAATCTCAGATCAGTCTTTGTATCATCTAGCAGCTGTTGAATTCATTTTTAAATGTTCTTTCATTAATTGATCATCAACCACAGCCCTGTCTTATAGATCTGATACTCTGTCCTCACATTGGTCACTTGTGCTGCTCATACTTTCTATAAATTTTTTAATCTTCGGCATTTCTGCAGAAGATTGTATTTTTTCTGGACTCTAATTCTTTTCTATGCTGGTTATTCATGTTTTGCAGCTCTTTCTTTAGCTTTGCTAGCTTTTTATTTGTATCTTCTGTAAGCTTACTGGTTGTTTCATTAGGATCATTATCTGTTTAGGTAGGTTTTCTTCAATTCACCAAACATCTTATTCATCTATTTTATTACCTCCACTGTTATCCTTTCAGATAACTAGGTGTGTGGCTTTTGGTGTCTTCCCCTTTGATGCTGTCTGGATCAGCTTTGGGGGCATAGAACATTTTTGGAGACATTTTGTTGCCTGTTCTTTTTTTTTTTTTTTTTTTCATTTTATGTAGTGGGGCTTATTGTATGTAGTGGGGTTGATTCAAGTGGGTAGCTTTGTTTCTAGTGTGGAGATCTCTTTTGTTAATGTCTACTTTTCAGAGCTGTCCTCTGGGAGTGCCTTAACTGTTGGCCTTTGCCTCTGTCTGAGGATCTAAACACCTCTTTTGTTTGGGAGGGGCTGTTGCAGCTTATTTGGCTCAGTACCCAGTTCTTCAGGAATGGCTTCAGTGTTGTTTATGACCTACAGGCTGCCCAGGTATTGACATACAATGAATTTCAATTGATAGCAACAACTATATCACCTTGGTTACAGTAATAAAATCAGTAATAACTACAGCATTGAACACAAACTGTATACTGACAGATCCTAAGAACAAACGATGCATCACTTTTTCCATAGAAAAGAGATCTGGATTATAATATAAACACTAAGACAAACCAGATGTTGACCTTTAGTAAATGTCTTAACAGAATGGATCAACTTTACCTCCATTACCAATAGAATAGTGTTCCAAGCAATAAGACATAGTTAACTTACTATATGTAGATTCATGAAGCTTAATGGTTATACTTTTGGGGATAGAGCATGAGGGAAGTGGGAGCACAAAAAAGTAAAGATTGAAAAATTAAGCAATGGAAGATGAGAATCTGATAAAAGTGAAGTGAAGGGTCCTCTTAAAAAGTAAAAGGAAGTTAATGACATTAGATATAAATGATAGAAAAAAAGCAGCCAGGAAAAGGAATATTAAGAAAAAATAGAGGGTAAACTAAAAAAGTTAATAAGGGAACAAATTAAGAGAGAGAGTGGGAGAAGAAAAGAAGAGAAAAAAGAGGACCAAAACAAAGATAATAATAAAAAAGGATAAAGAAAATTGGAAAAAAATCCCTCCAAATACCCCCCCCAAATTTCATAAAGGAAAAAAAAATATTTTCTATGTATTTCCAAATGAGTGGTTTCCTTTTACAACCAGTAATATTTACAATTCAGCAAATCACAGACCCCTCCACCTCACTTTATAGCCTGTGAGTTTGTGAGGTGACCTTGCTGCTCAAGAGATCCCCCTGTTTGTAAATCCCAGTCCACAACAGCTGTCTAAGGTGTGTCTCTTCCCTGCTCCCGTTGATACATGGAGAAGCAATCAGATCACTGGTCTGTACTGATGTAGGGCTCTGGGTGGAGGCTCAATAGCTGCTGAACTCACTGCCACAGTTTTCAGATCCAGTCACTTCTGAAAACCACACTTGCTAACCTGGCCTTCTACCACTGGATGTAGGTCCAATGTGCTTCCTCACCTGAGATGTCTGTCTAGACCGCATCCTCTCCGCCTGTGTCTCCCATGGCTTTCTCTCACCCAGCTACTGTGGTGACACTTCAGTCCTGCAGTGAAACTGTAGTATAGGTGTTCTGTGGCTCAGCCAACCCCTTCCCACGATGGTACCTGATAAACTCTCTCTGACAATATGACACTGAATTTTTTTTCTCTAGCTCTGTCCTATCATGAAGAAGACACTGTTGGGGTAAAACCCCACGCTATTTTTGAAGTTTATACCGACCATAGGCATTTCTTGTTTGTAGCACAGCTGGCTCATCTGCTACTTTTTAAAAAAATTTGTTTATTTATTTTTTTAAATAGAGGACTCTTCCAGGCTCCTTTAGGACACTGACCTTGGCCCCAGTAAGCTGGGCCATTTGGTGGTAATCTCTGCTGCCTGTGCTGAGAGGAACCAAAGTGCAGAGCCAGCTAGGAGTTGGCAGATTAACATTTGCTCCTTTGTGGATTATTTATTTGTTGATTAAAGCCTAACTTTGAGGATGCTCTTACTCTTCTTTAGTGTTATTATTTGTGAAGCTACCTTACTGCCATTGCCATAGGTATCATACTTGATTTTCAGCATGATATACCTTGTTCTTTTGCATCTTCTTGATTTACAAATGTTATTAATTGCTTTGAAAATAAATTCTGAAAATCTTTTGCATGTTCACTTTACATTCATGCCTTTGTTATTTTAAATGCATTTATTGAATCTTGATCATGTTTCAGAGGTCTGGAGCAGTGCTTATATGTAGAAGATTCTGTAGATGCTACTGTAGCTTGTTGACTGCTACTACATAATTGTATCAATATATAATTGATATAGTTGTATCAATATATTTTAAGATTATCTCTTTTCAGAGTATTATATTGATAACAATATTGTCTATATATTTTGACTATTGCATTTGATTTGTAAAATAAACAATAATATTTAAAAAATAAATTTATTTTTAAGCATATATAAAATTTTACTTTTTAAATAAAGTGTACAGATTAATGGAGGATCATGAGATGTTTGGGTACATTTTTATATCATATGTTAAACAGATCTGTCTCCTCAGAATTATCATTTTGTATGATAAAATCTTTTCTTTTGACTTTTTGAAATAACATATTTTATTATCTGTAGTCACCCTATGGTGTAGTAGCACACTGAAACTACTTACTCTTATATAACTACCCATTTATTAATATTTTTCCATCCTTTCATCATCCCACAATAACTTTTTTTTTTTTTTTTTTACAAAAAAAAGACTTCTTTTGTTTTGTTTTTGAGACAGGGTCTCATTACATAGCTTAGGCTGGCCTTGAACTCACTCTGTAGCTCAGTCTAGCCTCAAACTCACAGCAGTCTCCTTGCTTCAGCCTCTACAGTACTGAGATTATAGTTGTGCTTCACCATGCCAAGGAAAAAGATAACTTTTTAATGAGTATTTTTGAGCCACTGAACAGTTTATGTCATCTAACAAGAGATGGTGCAAAATACTTGAGAATCTATAAAATATCAGAAATATGGCAATAACAAACACACAAATCCAGTTAAATTAAAGAAATTATTTAATCTTTACATTCCTGCTTCAATGTAAATCAATTTCTTAATTTATATTGGTCTGAAAATGATTGAAATATTCTAATTTTAGCAACTAACTTGATCTTGGGTTTTGGTCTGCAGGTGGATTGGACTCTAAATATTGGAGAACAGGCCCTTGATATATGCATTGTGTCTTTTAATCAGTCAACATCTTCTGTTTTTGTTCTTGGTGAAAGAAATTTTTTTTGTCTGAAGGATAATGGACAAATTCGATTTATGAAGAAACTTGATTGTAGCCCAAGTTGTTTTCTTCCATATTGCTCAGGTATGTACAAAGAGTTTATTTTTTCCATATGTCTAGGTTCTATTGTATATATCATAAAAATACCACAGTCATATACATATTTTTACCATCTAGGAAAATATTTTTATGCTGGAGATGTAATAGAGATTTTAACTTTCAGCATTTGAAGAGGTTTAATATAAAGCATATATTTAGTTTTGTCAGTCATTTTACTTTAATGACTTATGGAGTTGGCTTCCAGGATACTTTATTGCTTTCCATTTCACTGTTGAAGAGGGTTCTACAAGAATGCCAGCTCTTCTAAACAGAACAGTAACATCCAAATAGAATGATTCATCCATAGTGAATATGCGATCATTAGCTTAAATGTGTCAACATGTTAGTGAAATTCATACTCCTTAGGTGAAATACAAACAAGTTTGCCATTATTTATACATTCAATGTTAAATAAGTTCTTTCTGATTATTAGAACTCAAAATTGAAAAATAATTTAGTACTTAATCTTTTGTGCATTAAAATCAAGATATTAGAATTAGTGTATGTTTCAAATCCTCTAAAATAGATATAATGTCCTATTTCAAATGGCCATTTTCTTCTTGTATCTTCAACTTGCAGTTTCTGAGGGAACAATAAATACTTTGATTGGAAACCATAACAACATGTTGCACATTTATCAGGATGTGACTCTGAAGTGGGCCACTCAGCTTCCCCACATTCCTGTGGCAGTGAAAGTGGGGTCTTTGCAGTAAGTGATATAATTTAACATGATTTTATTAAAGGACTTTAGTTGGAGTTCTCTAGAAGTTTTGAGAAATAATGGCAAATGGTCTTATTAAAAAATATGGAGTGATGTCAAAGTATAATATTAGTAATAGAAATAACCTAAAGTATTAATTATTGGAGAAGGACCTATGATTAATTAGGACTATTAGTCATTACTATGTAGTATTTCTATCAGATACCCTTTGTAAATTAAAGATAAAAACTGTCTAAGAAAGACAAGAAAATGGTGTGTTTAATATATTGTTTTCTTTAAAATAGAAAAAGCTTCTTTCAGCGTTTGATGGGTCTCACTCAGAGATCAGTTACTGATAGAGCATAAAAATATAGTTGTTCATAAGGTTTGTACTTGTTCCCAGACCTTATTGTGTCAACTGCTATCTAAAATTGAGAGAAATGAGACATAATTCCTCAGAAGTAATTATTCAAAGTCATTAGTATAAAAGGCAAGATCCTGATAAATTCTTCAGGAGCTCAGATTATGTTTAGGAGTTTAGAATCTCAACCAATCTATAAAAACACATTTTTTTCCACAGCTTCATAGATTCCTAGGTCTGTTCAGTTCTGTTTGTTTAGACTTTCATAGAACATTTTGGAACCATATGTAAAATTCTTCAATGACACCTAAAATATCTGATCAGGATGAGTTATTTCCTCAAATAATGGATGGGATATGTAATATTGTTGAAATTTGCTAAGGGATATTCATATTTGCATTAGTGGTTATTCTAAGGACCTATGTCTTGGCAAAACTGAAACCATGTTTAGGAAACCTGAATTTTTTTAAAAAAGTTGCTTCCTTACATTTTATCAGAAAAGACCATCAAATAACTGTTACACACTTAACAGGAGTAATAGTTACTTTGTATCTGAAGAATAATTTAAATCTTGAAGTTGGCTTTTGCAGTGTCCACCAGATGTCTTTTTAAGTTCAGCCAGACTCAGCACACATTTTGCATCAGATTTACTTGGAAGGATTTAGAACAGGAAAAACATCTTGCCAGCAGGGCCACGTCAGGTAGTCAGCTATTTCTCTGGTTGAGTAATTCTTCCAGTGGTCCATATATCCATCTAAGAGCTGTTGTCTTTGGTTGCACAAGTGACAGTTTAGGTGCGAGAAGACAGATCCGCACTGGTGGGTATGAGGCCCAGCTTGGCTGCTAGTCTCTGTGCTGCACAAAGCCAGGCTCTTTCGGGACTGAAAAAGTCACTGTGGTTTTTGTGTATAGTTTGGCGTGGGAGTGATGAGAGCATTTAGGTGAAATACTTAATTTATATGTTCATCATGTTCAAGACTTTCAAGAGTCACCTTACCCAGAGAAGTGCAAAGATACAGCTTCTCAGCAGATATTTATTGTTAATTTATAATTTCTGGTCCACATGCAACTTACAAATTAAGGGTCTAATAGCAGAAATTATAATTACTGAAAATTAAATTTCCATACAGTATGCATTGTGCTGCTTGTGTGCAAAAGTAGTATGTAACATTGTACTTTGGACACCTGTACTTGTGTAGGAAGCTTTCTATTTCTCATAGGTTTTTCAAGATCACAGTTACAAACTACTAAATGCTGATACTGCCACTAACATTTCTCATAATTAGTATATGATAATAAATTCAAATTATTCAGCTGAAGAATTTTCTATTGTAGTGTACTTTAAAAGGATAGACTATGAAAGAATTTCATTGTAATTTTATTTGAATTTTAAAAGTAATATTGCTAACAAAAAAATTTAATTTAGAAGTTGTTTGAAATTATAAGCACTTAAACAACTTTCCTCCTGCTTTTTATTATCACTAGGATTAAAGTTTTCTGGTAGATGCTTTCTTGACTGAATGTATGTATTTGTAAAGGAAAATGTGGCTACTTTAATTTTTTTTCACTGAATAAGAAATACTGGATTTGAATCAAGTTGATGCAGTTATGCAGTGATGAGCAGCAGCATTATTCTCTGAAACTAAGATACTTTTTTTCCTCCCATTCTGCCTCCTGGGCAGTGCTGGACCTCACTATCGTTTATTATGTATCAGCTCTAACTCTATCCCCCCCACCCCCCACCCCCGCAGTAAAGCTCATTCCTGGGTAGTGTCTTTGTGGTTTAATTATTTTTTCTGGATTAAACTACAAGAACATAAGATGCGTATTCAGGTTACACAATCAAGAGAGCCAGGTGTGATAAATGATCTCTTAAGTTCTTTGCTTTTACTGTTTTCTCCTCGCATGAAGTAGCTGTGGAAGAGCATCTTTCTTACTTCTACTGTGGTCGTTTTATCAAACCGCGCATAAAGCCCATCATTTGTCAGAAACATTATTCTCTCTAGAAACATTGAATATACCTAAAAGTGGAAGTCTGCTTGGATGCAGATTCGGAGTGCTGGAAACCTTTGTGAACATTAGCTGACAGCCCATTGTCACAGTGCTGTAAAACCCTATTGTAGCTTACTTATGTTAGCATAAACAGTTTGGTCTAGTACTTCATTGTTTTTCTTCTCAGACTGTGTCCACAATGATCACTCATTCTAACTTTGATATTTAACATTTTCTTATGCGTTAGATTTCATTTATGTAATACTGTTGATCAGAGTATTTTTTTTTTCCATTTCTTTATGGGTTTTTAAATTTCTTTTGTATTTGAATCCTAGTTCAAGTTCTGTAAGTGTTCCCTCCCTACCATGTTCTTTCTCTCTGAATTTCTAACACATTTATAATTGTACAGGAGACACTGTTTTATTTTCCTACCTCCCCACTAGATCATGCACTTCTTTCCTACATTTGCATGTCATACTGAATAATTAAGCAGAAAGCTAGACACATGGTAGACGCCCAGTAAATATATAAAGTCATTGTGTTTTGTGTTAATATATTAGCAGAAGAATGGCTAAAAGAACTTGTAGTTTAAAACCCTATTTTAAATATGAAAAAGGGAAAATCACAGAGGTATTCCTTTAAATTCAAATTTTTTAGGAGAGTGTTTGAAATTTTTGAATTGACTTTTTCTTTCACTGTGGTAAAGTTGAAAAATATTTAGGTGAGTTAGGATAAAATGCGTTCCTTCAGTTATAGGTTAGGACTAGATGTGTGCATGATTTTCTGGTGCATGTATAAGCTGTTTCTGAACCAGAATGGGGGAGGGATGAGGCTAGGGAGGATGAAGGACACTTTTTCCTATCTTTAATCAGGTGATCTCTGTAAACTGAAGCTGGCTTGCAGCATGAGATACAGTTGGACGACA
Organism: Dolichotis patagonum; assembly: GCA_004027295.1. NCBI lineage: Eukaryota > Metazoa > Chordata > Mammalia > Rodentia > Caviidae > Dolichotis > Dolichotis patagonum. Next base: position 24,255 of record PVJX010001357.1, read on the forward strand.
GGCTTTATCTACTTGCTAAGTAGTCTGAATTCCTGAGATTTAGAATTTATGATGTTTATATTTCTTTTTTCCTCATACTGTTACTCTTACACTTTTTGGTGACTTTTGTGCCTGTGTCCTTTTTTTTTTTTTTTTTAGACAGGTTCTTGCTGTGTGACCCAGGCTGGCCTTGAACTTGAGATCTTCCTGTGTCAGTCTCCCAAGTGCTGAGATTACAGGTGTGTGCCAGGATGCCTGGCTGTGCCTGTGTTTTTGTCTCTTCTGTTTTGGCATAGCTGTTTTCATTAGCTATTGGAGAGTATACCCCAAAGGCTGTTGACATACTGAACTAAACATTTCAGAAGCACTTTAGGATCATAGAATTAAATTTCAGAGAAAATTCTAGTTGGGAATTGGACTGGGAATAAGGCTAGAGTTAATCATTCTTTGGAGAAATTGGCTTTGTTTCCCCCAGTTCTAACTACTTTTTAATTTCTAAAAATAATTTCTGTTTGAGCTACAGATCAAGTGGTATAGTTTCCAGTACTTGATTTTTCATGGCAGTTATTTCCATGTCTAGTAATCAAAGTCACTGTCTTCCCTGTTCAATTACTGCTTGGTCTCTGCACCATCTTCATTGTGGCCAAATTTTGGTTCTGTGAAAGAATTTAAATGTTTCCTCAAAATTTGACATAGGAAGTTTTGACATTAATGTGATTGTTTTCTTTCCTTTCTTCTACTCCACTGTTATGTAGTATTGGTATTCTTTTGGTGATTTTCTAGAAATTGTGTTTATAGTTACAATTGACATTTTTGGCATTATAACCAAATTACACTTAATACCTCATTTTACTGTTAATGTTACTGAATTCTACTGTTTCCACTCTTACATTTTTTTCCCTAAGTCGTACAGCTTTTTCCACCACTTTTTGCTTATTTATTTTCTTGCTGTTTTGTTTTTGATCTGTTTGGAAAGTAAGAAATGTCTTTTTCTGTAGTAGTCTTGATAAATCAGCTTTAAAGAAACACACTATGTGGAATAAAATTATAATTGAGGCTTCTAACCAGGAATATTAGGAAGAGAGAATGATAAAGAGAATCCCTGGCTTTTATGGTACCCTGCCAGGAAAGAGGGCCTAAAGTTTGGGGTCCAGTGTCTTGGCAGTCCAACATGACAGACCACAGTGGAACACAAAGAGTTGTGGGATAAAAATAATACGATTTATAGTTAAGATTTTTTTCCTTCTTCTTATTGGGATTTTAGTAACCATGATTTGGACAAATAGTTTCTGTCAGTCTCACTGAAGAATTTTCAGTAAAATTAGTTCACTTTTTGTTTGTTTGTTTTGTTTTTGCAGTACTAGAAATTGAACCCAGGGTGTTGTACATGCTAGTTAAGCACTCTGTCACTGAGCTACATTTGTAGCCTTTTTAAAATTTTACTTTGCAACAGAGTAAGTTGCTTGGGCTGTTCCCTGTCTTGTAACCCTCTTGCCTCAACCTCCCAGAGTTGCATTAATTTTGATGGCCATTGTTATTTGTGTGCATATATTTCCATTGTGTGAGATCAGATTTCTTTAATAAGCTAACCTCTAGATTGTGTTTATTTAACTAAAATGTAAAAACACAAGAATGGTACTTGTAATACTCTTACAGTTCTGTATGTTAGCTGTCATTGAATTAAGGCCTGTCTTTTGGCATGGTGCTTTTCATAAAGTGTTGTATGGTTGCTTTGGTGTTTTATCCCCATGGAAAAGACTTGTGGTAATCATATAAGTGAAAAAGCTATGTCTTATGGTTATTTGTCAGTTGTGGTTATAACTCTCAGAAAAGTCTCCTTGTGAAAGAGATTTTTCTATTTGACTTCATACTTTTATTATTATTCTAGTTTTTATGCAGTAATGTAAAATATAGCACCTTCTATTCTCGTGAGGACTGAAATGGTGATTACAGTTTCAGACTGTTTGCTTTTATTCACTGCATAGTAAATACTTTTTATTTGCCTGCCAGAGATTTTAGAAACACTATAGCCAAGGGCATTGCCTTTAGAATGCTAGTTGGGTTTATGATTTTATGTTTTATAAATGAAATATTTTAATGATAGAATTTTATTTCTATATATTTCACTGAAAAACTTCTTTGGTTCTAATCTCATTGAGCCTGTGAATGACTTAAAATTGAAACTCTTGATCTGGATGTGGTGGTATCATATCTGGAGGATCACCAGCAGTTAAAGGCCATCCTGGACTACGTAGTGAGACCCCTCTCAAAAAACTAGAAAGAAGGAAAGAAAGAAAGAAAGAAAGAAAGAAAGAAACAAACAAACAAAAACAAAACCCTCTCGGTATCAAATAAAATAATTTGTATGGGTAGGAAAAATGCTTTTCGGTGTTGGGTTACTGATTCTCCAGCCCATGACAGTTGTGGGGGCAGCAGCTGTTTGGCAGAGCAGTGGCCTGCAGGAAGAGTGTTTTCCTCTCACTGGTTATGGAAGGTTCTGCCTTTCATTAAGCTGCCTGCTTGGGCCTGTGGTCCTGGAGAGCATTTCTATTAGGTTGATGGTTTTGCTTTTATCTTTATTGGGAGCTCAGTGTAGTTTTACATCCTCTGTCCTCACTTCAAATAGCAGGCCCTTCTGATAACCTGAATTTGAATCTCTAATTTTAGAGATAAAATGAGTTTTTTAAAAAAATTTCTTTCTACTTCTACTTACATTTTCTTAGTTGCTTACTGGAGAATATAAAAGAGAAAAAAGTGATTTTTGTTTTGGTAACATTAGGTTCATGTAGTGCTAATGTAGTGCTAATGTCTTTGTAGGAGAGCTTAGAACTTTGAACTTTAGAACTTTGTATGGTCGTAATTTCCTTATTCTTTTAAACTTTATTCTGCATTTTAGAACTACCTTTGGAATGTGAACCTAAGCTATGGCAAAATAAAAAATGCATGTAAATAGTGTAATAGAGTGTGATAAGTATCTGACTTACAGGCTAATGTTGGATGGCTTAAAATTAGGGCCAATTATTATCTGAAAGGAAATCCAGGAAATACAGCAATATTTATAATCTGCTGTGCACTTACTGTGTTGCAGAGTGGCAACCTTAAATTCAGGAAAGAGCTACATTCCTAGCTTATTCAAAAGTTTAAAAATGTTTAATATATTATATTTAATAATTCAGAAACTTTATTAATTCTCTATATCTTAAAAAAGATTTGGAAGGTCAAATTGCATTTTTACATTTCAGGAAAATATAGAATTTATTAAAATTACTAAAAATGATGTTAGAAAATGAAATCTATATTAACATAATCCTATCATTTAAGTTCTTTGTTAACCTTAACTTGAAACTTGTAAGTAAATTAAGTCTCATTTAGTGAAATTAGGGATTTAATTCTTGATTATCTGATATGTATGAGCCATAGAATCTGCCAAGGAATCAGAGGGAGGGTGCCCCACACATTCTAGAATGGAGAACCAGGCTGGATGGTTCTAGGGCATTGGGGGCCTGGGGTGGGGGTGGGAGTCAGTGGTTTTCCTGGCCTTAGAGAAAATCTGCTGGCTTTTGTTCACTAAAATCAAGCTTACCATTTAAAATAAACATAAAATAAAAAAAGAATTAGTACCTACTTTAACAATATTTTAAGAAAGGACCGAGACCCATGTAATTTGAGTTTAAAATGTCTGAAACCACAGAAAAAAATGTACTATTTAAAAGCTAGAGTATTTTTGCTTCAAGCTGAAGATAACAGCATGCCATTATTGAAAATTAATTAATGTATTTTATGATACATAATGGACTATGTTTTAATTGTAATTTATGTTCTAATCTTAATAAGTTTTGGCTAAATAAAAATTTGCTTAATACCAGAAAAATATATCTTTTCCCCATGTATTATATAAAAATTATTTTGATGTTCAAATGCTTTAGAGTGAGAGGATTTTAGTACCTGTATTTAGCATAAATAATATACTAGAAGATCTTTGTATTCTGGGCATATATTTATTGGTGAATTAGAAATATATTATTTCACCATAACACTGTTTAGGAGTTCATATAATGATAACAGCTAATTTATATCACTCACTTTGTGCCAGGAAATATCCTGAGTGCTTCGTACTTATTAGCAAATTTAATTTTTTCAAGAACAGTTGCTGTTACTGCAATTACGATCCTCATTTTATAAATGGTGAAAGTGGGCAGAGTGGAGTCAAATAACATATTCATGCTTATAAGGCCAGTAAACTCACACCTCTAGCAGGAGTGGGTTAGTGTTGTGACGTAGAAAAGAAGATTACTGAACCCTCAGAGCATTTAGTCCAGGGTACTGCTCAGAGTCTTAGCTCTTCTTGTTTCTATTAAAAATGCTCACTTTTTTCCCTTCCTCTAATGTAACTGATCCCCTAACAAGAAGTATCTTATTTAAAGTTATAATGGAAAGCGTGTAAACAAACCAGAAAGCAGACCCTAAAATGAAAATTACTTTGGATGTGGGATGGAGGGGTGGAAAGATCTGGGTGGAGTCTTTGAATATCTTTGGGGTGCTCTAAGCCAGTTCCACTCTTTAGGCACCTGATGGTCTTTTACTCAGATCTAAAGTAGTTTAGATGCTTTAGGTTTAAACAGGAATAGTTAGAGTGAATGAAAAATGAAAGTGAATTTATTGTCATAAGACCATCATGGTAGAAAACTATTTTTTTTCTTTTTATTTAAAAATCATGGTTTGTAAATTGGAAATTTATAGTACTTCAGTAGTCAAAATACAGGGGAAAAATAGTGCCTCTTGCCTTTGGATGCAGCATTTTAAAATGCCACCTTTTATCTTTCATTTGTTTGTATTTCCAACAGCAAATTACTCTCATTCAATTGTTAGTTTCATATTTTAAAATGAAGAGGGCCTGCACTTTGAGGCAAAAATGTTAAATGAAATAAATAAGACACACAAGCTTAAATATTACATGATTTCTTTTGTATGGGAAATGCAGAGTATAATTTATAGAGCAAAAATTAAAAAATAGATACTAGGAAAATAGAAGTAGGATACTAGATAACAGGGAAGAAGGATCTTTTGGAAATAGGAATGAAGATCTAGAGGTGGAGGAAGAGGGAAGGGAATTTAAAAAAAGAATTAAGATGTGTTATGTACATGTATCAGCTCCCCCTGAAGAATATGATCATTATATACTACTAACATTAGTCGACAAAAAATAAAAATTGTGAAATAATATGTGTTGTGTACGTGCACCAAGTCTCCTCGATGAATGTAATCATTCTATACCAGAAAAATGTACTAGTAACAATTTAAAAAGATTAAAATAAAATGGGTACAAATCATACTAATTGAACCTTTAAGAATTACCTTTGAAGGAAAAATTTTCTGAGTTAGACTATATGCAATTGACATTTAGGAATGAATTTTGCAATATAGTTGAACATTTAGGAATATGAAACTTTTGTGTTTTTCTTTTGTAAAATTTAGTTAGGGAAAGTGCAAGTGAATCCGTCAAGAGCTGTAGTTAGGAAAGCATTCTTTCCCTCAGATCCTTGCTCCCCTCCGTGCCGGCGGTGTGGGGCTCCTGTGTGCGTGAACAGGCGCTGGGACACAGCGGCCACGGAGTGATAGTGGAGCAGTTTCAGTTTAACAGAAATAAATGAAAACTGAGCGCACAGTCATACGGAGAATGCCGGGGAACAGCTTTAAACAGGGAATCTCCGCGTTTGTTTCCGCAGGCTTCTGGGTGGCAGGAAAAGCTCTTCGCCTCGGGGCGCATCTGTTGATCTGCAGCGTGCTCACAGCAGCTCTGCGGGGACCAGCGCGGCCCGGGAAGGGGAACTCAGGGCTCCTTCCCGCCCGCTGCAGGAGTTAGAGTTATCCTTTGATGGAAGATTTGCTCTTTTTAAAATTCTTTCTGGTGAATGTAGCATAATAGCATGATAGAAGTAATGTCCTGGACTGGTGCACTCTAAAAATTAAAAGTTCCCACTTTGAGTTGTGTAGAAATTTTTTCACAACTTAGTATTAAGTGTTGAGATTTTTCTATGAATCACTGAAACGAGTTATTTTTAAAGTAAGAAATGAACAGTTAGTTATACGTGGCCCATTAAACCTACCCATTTGTTTTACTCCATTTCCCAGATTCCTATAGCTTCACTGGAATGGAAATGTATATTACTGTTTTCTACCCCAAAATTACTGTAATGCGAAAGTGGTAGTTATTGGTGCTAATGATAGTTTAGAAAATAGACCATTGTAAAATTAAAGATAGGGTGCAAAAATGAAATAAATTGCTCGTTAAATAACATGGAGACAAGTCATCTTCTCCAGGCACTTTGTGTGCTGGGAGTCCTGCGGAGTCTCACAGGCCCCTCCGGTGTCAAATCTTTGGGGAGAGCCACCACCTACAGCTGAGGTTTTCCCAGCAGACTGGCTCACAGAATGGGCATTTCTGCTTTTCATGTAGGAACCATTCTTCATTTCATAGCTTAGTAGTAATTTGGTTCAATGCATGTTGATTGAGTGAATGAGTGATGGAGAAATTGATGCAGGGATGGTCTGTAAACAGGTGACTCACTTAGGAGCAGCATCAGAGGTGGGCTGCTTCATATCCTAAGCACTTTGCTCCTGAGAACTCAGACATTTATTTTGGTTACTTTGACCATAAAACACTAGTAGGAGTAGTTAAAGACGGGTAGGGTCCGAAGCAAGAGTTTCCAATTTTGTGGGTATTTGATTTAGTCTTTGTGACTCTTTTCTCTTCTGGATGAGAAAGATTTCTCTGGATGTGGAGATTTATTTGTGGAACAATTGTGTGTTTACTTAGGTCAAACTGTTTACTAACCTCTTTTATTTTGCCAAATATAGATGAGCATTTCATGAAGAGTAGTGTATGCATATTTAAGTAAAGGCTATGATTGCAGTTTGAATTTTTAATATGCACAGGAAATATTTACTATGTTAATAAGTATTTCTGTACTGTTTTTGTACATTGTAAAAAATTTCAGAATTTACATTTTTATTTGCTAGTGGCTTTATTTTATGTCAGTAGTAATGGATTTAGCTATTTTTATGTACAAAATTTCTCATATCACTTTCAAGAGTGGGTTTGGTTCTTTCACTTACATTTCATGTAAAATATTTTACACTTTTATCAGACTTATGTACATGTATCTCAACATTGGCCATTTGAAATGAGTAGCTATAACAAAGTGAAAATAAAGTTATAGCAAAAGATTGATATCATAATTATATTCTGTCTGAATTTTTTGAGAAAAAATTCAGCTTTAATGAAATAGAGAAGACTTATAGACACAGAAGTGAAGAAAGGTCTGCCGCTGTCATGGGAAAACCAACACATAGCTTTGTCCCCAGGCACTGAATAATTGCGTATCCTATGGTGCAGACTTCCATTGTGCCTATTGAAATATTGTTTCTTGAGGTTACATAATTTTATCTAAGGCAAATTGTCAGTATAGAAAATGTACAATAAAATTAATTATATTTTAGGATAGATACGATCAGATCTAGTATGTTAGCTGTTTCCATTTTAACTTTGGTGTTTGTCTAGTAGTATTGTGTGTCAGTTAATAAACAGAATCTGTTTTGCAGACCAGTGGGTTACAGAGATTCATATGCTTTTAATTGGTGCAATTATTAATCAATACTTTCCCCCATATATTTTTGATTCTTCGTTGTATAACTTTCATCCTCTCCGCCATCTGTTTTTTTCCTGTATGAAAAGATTTGAACAATATTTATGTGCAACTTTAGATGACTGCTAGAAACATTTTCGTGATTCTTTATTTCTCATGTTACTTCGTGTTCTTGTAACTTTATTTCTCATGTTACTTTGTGTTTTCATATTCTACACTTCTTGTGTAATACAAGTTCCACTGCCAGAACGTGGGTGTGTCTGAAGGACTTTTCCTTCCCTTTTAAAGTGGCCTAGGATGTATGAATCGAAAATACAGTAACTGTATTGTCAATCTCAGTTTAACATACACTTTCATAGAGGATAGTGTAAGTAATTTGTTCTGTATTATACTATGCTGTCAGCGTTGATATGCCCAGTTAGTAATAATACTACTTGTGAGTATCTTTAGTAGTGTTAATACTCATATCTTTATGTTTGGTAGCAGTAGCAGTTCCCGCCACTACTCCTCCTTGCATGTATGTGCACGTATATGCATGCATCTGTCTGTCTAAGCTTTTACTCATCTACCTGTTTGTCTATGCATGTGTAGGTGTTTCTTGCCCTTCACACTTGGTGGGGTACAGGGCATTGGTGGGAGGGCATTGGGGGGCATTGCTGGTGGCTACTGTTGATTTAAGGCAGCAGGAATTATTACTCACATCCGCACTCTCATTGTTGGGAACGTAGCTGACCCTTTTACTGCTGGGTGTCAGAGCAGTAAGAGTCTACTGCGAAGCATTAGAGTTATGTTCTTACCACATAAATCACATTGAGAAGTTTTTATGCACTCATAGTTGTGCTTGTATATCAAGAATTCTAAACATGATCAGCATTAAAAATGAATTTATATTTATGAAGCCAAATTTGATTTTATAGGTAATGATTGATTCATCTAGATATTCAAATGGTTGCTTTTACTGTTTCTCTATGTAAACCAGCCCATCAAAAAGTAAGCTGTGCTGTTATCGTCTGTGCTTCACTATAAATGGATTTCTTGATAATAGATTTATTTTGTGCAATGCTTTTTCAAGTAATCTTTTTTTTCCTAAGTAAAATTTACTGTAGTTGGAAGTAAACAAATGTGTTTATTCTTGGAATGATCTTTTATTTAGATATTTTATTTAGGAGCATCTTTTTTAGCCACCTGAGCGGGCATATTGAGAATTTGAAATATAATTACAAACTAAAGGATTCCAGAGACAATTTTACAGATTTGTACCATTAAGGCAAGCAATGTTGAGATTTGTATATAAATGATTTTACATCTAAAATTATAACTAAGGGGAAGAAACTCATTATGAGTACCCACTCATAATGTTTGAGAGATACTAATTTCCATTTGTATTTAAGAGTAAAACTCATAACAGACATAGAGGATTTCCTGAGATATTTTTCACCTGGCATCATTCTATAGTGTCAGACACAGCTTTTGGTATTTACTCTTAAATTTGAAATCAGAAAATGTGAAAATCATTTTAAAATTGACACTCAAAAACTGTACACTTTGTGACTAAATTCTTAATTATTTGGAAGGAAATATTTTTTAAAAATCAGAATTTTATATGCCACCTAAAATTTGAACTTTTGTTTTGCTTTCACTTGACATTGCAGTTTTCCTCCATGGTTTTTAACTTCCACAGTTTTTTTCTATTCCACATAAAAGTCTTTAAAAGTCTGACATTGCTTTAGTTTGTGGAATTAAAAAAATTATTCAAGTCATATTGAAATGGAGCTTTCAATTTGGGATAATACTGATATTGAAGAAAAGCTATGGAAATTTCAAATACAGCTATAGTAGGCAAGTCAGTTAAGTTTTATTGCTTTGTGTGATGATACAAACCTGTAATCACAGCACTTGAGAGGCTGATGCAGGAGGATTACCGTGAGTTCAGGGCCAGCCTAGGCTATAAGAGAGTTCAGAGATAGTCTGAACTACATGGTGAGACCCTGTCTCAAAAAAACAAAACAAACAAAACAAAACAAAAAAAGACAAAAGAAATAGAAAAAGTGTTATTTGGAAATACACTACACTGTGTTTTAAGTGCTATACTAAGCAGTTGTTTAATCCAGAGTGCTGGGAAAACAGGTTGGAAAATGTAACTGTAGTTTTTTGTTCATTGGTGACTGTGTGTGTGTGTGTGTGTGTGTGTTATTGGAATTGAACTTGGAGCCTTTGCGTGGAGTTACATCCCAGCCCCTTTTAGTCTTTATTTTGAGACAGGGTCTTGTTAAGTCACTGAGTTACCCGGGCTGAGCTCCAACTTGTGATCCTCATTCAGTGACTCTTGATGGTGGTTTCAGTGTATCCTGGAATTGGTTAGTACTTTTAAGTTATAGACTTTGATATTACATATCATAGGTATAAAATCATTAGATGTTAACTTGTAAATAAATGATATTTGATATTTTGATACTTTATTAATATGACACAATTGTTTTATATTCACAAATTATATTATTTATTGTGCTTTCGAGTTTGTAATTTGGATATTCTTTTAAGTCAGAGAATGATCCCCTGCATCGTGGAGCTTATGGAGACCTAAAGGAGCAAAGTGGGACTCCTACTTAAAATAGACCTCTGACCCAAACTTGGCAGTTCTCTCAGCTTGCCAGGGCAAACACTTGCAAGGTTCATTACTTTCTTCCATCATCCTGAGAGATTCTACCCCATTTTTCCCTTCCATTGACTAACCTTTGACTTCCTAGACTTGTATCTCTTTCCAGCAGAGGTGAATAAATGCTCTTGGTATGTGAAGATTAAAGGCCCCTTAACCCTTCAGGTGTCCTGAAGCAAACTTGTTTGGAATTAGTTTGACACTTCTAACTGTGGTTTGTTTAAGAAGAAACCAAATAGAATTTAATAGTGTATCTTGAATCTTATGGCTTAGTGCTTTTGTTGCAAACAAAAGAAAAAAAGAAAGGACCAAGTGCCAGTAACATTTACTCTTCAAAGGAAAGCTTTTGTCTTTCTATGCCTGGTTATCTTCAAGAGTTGCAGAGTTTAAAAAAATCAGTGGAAATATATTTCTGTCTGATGTCGAAAAGACTTTTAAAAGAGTCTTTGTTGACATGAAACGGAAAACATTCCGATTTTCTGGGATGCAAGCCTTAAAAAACAAGCCAGAGTAAAAGAACATGTAGAAATTAAAAACTCATGACACCAGGAGATGAATTGTGGATTATGTCAGAATTCAGTGAGTGTCTCAGAGGTTGATTTTGCTCTACATGTTTGTGCCTGAGAACTTCCTTGCTTTAGTGTGTAGTCATTAGCTTTGTTTTAGAGTGAAAAATCTATTTAATGGAGCCTGCTGTTCTGAAAATTAAAGTGGTACAGAACATGTAAGATATGGACTCCAAAGAACAGAATTCATTTCTTTACAGAGAATGTACAGAAGCATTGCTCTAAGAAACTGTAACTATCAATTTTCTGTAATTGTAACTCTTCTGTTTGTGCATAGGTTTTAGAATCTGAACCGGTGGATGTATTCTGCCCATTACAGTCAGGTGATTCTGGCCTCAGGTGCAGAGTCTGGAAGCAGTAGAGGAATCAAGTGAGAAAGACTGGGTCTTCTCAGAGGCACAGATTCCTCACCTTTTAGTGAGTGGGTGACACAAACTTTACTGTGCAGTTGTATTTCCAACATAGTTGATTCTGAAGAGTGAGTTCATTATAGTCCTGTAGGGAGGGAAGATGCCAAGCAGCCATTTGTTGCTGTCTCTGAGTTGGACTGGTAAAATAGTCCACTTAAAATCATGAGAGGATACCTTTAAGAAGTGAGTATAGAATAGAATTAACTTTGTTACACACAAATGCCATCATCTCACAGAAAGCTTCTAGAATATTTTGTGCTTTATAAATATTTATAAAGAAAGTCTTAGTCCTGTATAGCTTTAGCATAATGAACTTTTTGAAATTTCACTGGGTGGAAATTTTATTACAGCCTTCTCTGTCTCTCTCTCTCTTGAGAGATTCATTCATTTCTCTGCAAATCTTGACTTTGAATGTTAACTTGAGAATAAGTAGAAGAGGTAAAGGAGATGAGAGCCCTTGGAACACCTTAGTCTATTCAGTGATACCATTGTTTGGGGATATTTTTACAAGCTGTGCTATCATTGCCACACTGTTATAATAGTTAAACCAGAGGACTCTAACCCATGGGCTCCCTAGCTGCTCAGTGACTCTTAAGACCTGGAGCAGGGTATTTAAATTCCAGATGTGTCAGAAGTTGGTTTTTGTAAAACAGGTCTAATGACAGTGTCTGTCTCATGGGGTTATCATGAGGACTCAGTGAGTTAAGATAAATGCTTACAAGATTATCTGGTGTATTTTCACTATTATTGGGTACATTTGCTATTTTTCTTACTTTTGATACTTATTTTCCTTTAACAGTCGATAACCGCAGTTATTAAATTAAATTCCTTATAGAAATACAGTTGTTTCTGAATGAAATCTCACTTAGAAGACAAGAAGGCTGGACACAGCTGTATCCTGGTAGAACTATTGAATGGATCCCTTAGTCATTAACATCATTTAGTACTCAGGAGTTGTGTCTTTTTTGCTGACTTGCATCAAGATCATCAGTTCACTTCAGAGGGGTCGGCAATTTTGTCTTCTAGAAAGATTTGATTCAGGGAGGCAGGTAGATATGGTCTGTCATATTACAGTCTTGGCCTGCAGTCCACTGGAGCCAGGCTCAGTGGTACCTTGGCATAGCACAAAGAAGTCTTGCTTCGCTCTTTCCCTTGAATCAGTCCCACGACCAATCTGGGAAAAATATTTTGCTTCATGGCTTAAATAGCAGTCAGCAGTCTTTTATTGTTGTTGATACTGTTTTTTATGTAGAGAACATTTGGAAGATGGTAATCTGTGTAGTGCCGCCAAGTGCATTGTTATTGTGTAGACACTGTAGGCAGCAGTTTCTGTTATTTTCCAAAGTACTGCAACCAGTCTTCCTATCATATGGACAGCTTTGGTATCACTGGCTATATTTGGACCGTAACGCATAGTTGCATGCATACTAAGGCTTTCAGTCACAACATTAAAATTGAAGGATGGGTACCGTATTTTGGTAGTCTATTTTCACTTTCATCTGTTCTTGGTTTTAGTTTTCAATTTAATTTTGAGTATTTCAATCATAAGTACATGCTTGATTTTTATCTGTCCTTTTTTAGGGGTGGGGATTCAGGGAAGTTATATAAGTGTGTGATGCAATGAAATGATATACTTTGACTTGACCCAATTAAGATTTACTTTAGCCCTGAGCCAGCTGACATAAGATTGAACTAATTTATGCCACTATCTTTTCCGGTAATGTTGAACTGGAGCAGAACCACTTCTTGTGTTAATGCTGCTTTCTAAAACATACAGATGATGATTTACATAGACACAAAAATTATGCACACTAGTTGTGTTTTAATCTTGTGGTGAATTGTAATAGCAGAGTTTGCCTTTTGACATGATTTTCTGGTCTGAAACTTAATCTATTAGATTGCAATCAAAGTTAAAAGCTGTAGTGGGATAGATATATTTACTCTCTGTAAATGCATTGACCACAGTCATGTCAATTTTATTCTCTGTGAATAGTCATCAATAACAACACTAGCAATAATAATACAGTCTTTGTTAAGCCTTTTCTTTGTACCAGGCAGTGGGCTAAGCTCTGCGATTGGCAGCAATTAATTGTATATTTCCAAATAGGTAGTAAAAAGAATTTTGAATATTCCCAACACAAATAAATGATACATGTTTGAGCTGGATGGATATGGCATTTATCAGCTTTGGTCATTATATATATATATATATATATATATATAGTAGTATATATATATTCTACATTCTACATTCTACATATGTATATTCTACAGAATAATGTAGAATAATGTAGAATATATATATATTCTACATTATATATACATATATATATATATATATATATTCTGCATTTTGCCCCATAAATGTATACAATTACCATGTGTCAGATTAGGCACTACTGTCACTTTTTAATTTTTTTACAGATGAGGTAAGAGGCTTAGAGATGTCAGTAAACCCTTCCCACATTACAACTTTGTTAGTAGGTCTGGTTGTTTATGACGTTTGCACCTGAGCTAGCAGTTCCTGTTATGTTTTTATCACCCTCTTCATCATAAATAGGTAAGAGTCTTGGCAGCAGATGGCATATTCCAGTGGGGTGACTGACACGCTAGATGTGGACAGGGGTATGAGAGATCTTGTAACAAAATATAGGGAAGCATCCCAATGCTAACAATGGAAACTTTTATCATCTCTGCATCTGCAGGGACAGGGAAAGAGATCCATTGCTGTTTAGAAGAGAATTACTGAGCACAGAAGAGGGGTGGCAGGCGCTGGAGCCTTAGGCTCAGAGACAGCCATCCATGGGGTCAGCAGGGAATGAGGTTTGGAAATGAATACATGGACCCACCATCTCTCCCTCTCTCTAGTCTGCCAATGTCCTCCATTGGCCAAATTCAACTGAAAACTATAGGGAAGGAGATTCGTGGATACAGTGTCAGCTGCTTCTGGCCCAGACTGATTGGAAACAGATGGAAAGTTTGGAGGGAAAATAGGAAATATCTAGTTCACAGATGAATTACTCAGAAAATAATTTCTCACTGTCAAAACTTCAGTAAAGCCAGGATTATTCTGTCTCTAGTGATTTGATCTTCTTTTTCAGCAAAGCCAGGATTTTCTGTCTCTAGTGATTTGATCTTTTTAATGTTAATTTTTTATTTTGTCTTTATAATTGTGGCATGAAGGATATAGACGAAGGCACTCTTTTCCTTGCAGGCGCCAGTGTTGCCTTTAGGATTATGGACAAATCTACTTTGGATGTACCTCTTCTTCTTTTTTTAAAAAATTTTTCTTTAAAATATAAGAAACAATATCATTGCTGTCTCTCTTCTAGGTAGATTTAATAAGGGTTATGGAATAGTAATGAACTTTATACGTGTAATAATATGTAAATATGTCTACATCTTTCCTTTCTTATCAATCTTCTTTCTACTTAAGTTCTATCAGATCATTTTTCTTATGCCTAAAATACTACCCTTTACTATTACTTTTAGTATGGGTCTGCTGGTAAGACTTTGAGTTTTCTTTATCCAAAAGATTTTTTATTTTATGTTAATTTTTGAAATTTTGTTGGGGACAGAACTAACTTAGCAGTTGTTTTCTTTCAGAACTTTGAACAGGTCAATCCTTTGAGCCTTTGACTTCTATAAATACTCTCGAGAATTCAGCTATTTTAATTACTTCTTTAATAGTCTACTTTAAGATTTCTCTAATTTTGATTTTTAGCATTCTTATTACAGTGGGCTTAAGATTATAAATTTATTCACAACTTGCTTCCCCCCAAGCCCTTTTTAAAAGAAAAAAATTGAGAGTACTAAATTATTTTTTAAAAGGAAAATGATTAAAAGCATTAGGGAATGAGCATTAGTTAATATAAGGGAAGAGGTTCCTCTTTTAGATATGTTACATATTCCTTATTAACTTCGCTTCTTAGTAGAGTAATGGTAATGACGATGTCATCCAGGAAAGAATGGAGAGAACCTTAAGAACATTCCCTAATTCTCTTTTCTGTGCTAGGAAAGTAGAAAAGAAGGAAACAGTAGTTCTTTCTCTGTTTATCTAGAACACTGTGAAAGAAGGCGATTGTTAGGAATCTGTTGTTTATTATAGTAAAATACAGGTTTGTTAGCATTCTCTTCTGTGTTTCTCATTTTATGATGAAGTAATGTATTCTGAAGGGACAAGTGCTTTTTAATGAAAAGCATTATATCAGTTCTGAAGCATTATACAAATGTAGGGATCTTGAAATGGTTGGAGATTGTTTTTGTAAAAGATAAATTATTTTATCTAATAAATGTCATTCTGTTGTGAAGGCCACTATGCTACTGAAGCATTTTCCCTTCCATACACCAAATTCGTTTTATAATAGTATTACTGAAATCACTTCATATTGAAGTCCTAGTGCTGCTCAGAACAGAGGCATGTGGAAGAAGGAAAACAAGAAGAAAAAAAATGCCATGATTTAAAATATGAATGTTTTTACAATCACTGAACTATATTGTAGTAAATGTGATGAACTGTTTTTCTTTTAGTATAACTTGAGTTTGTGAACCAAATCCTGTAAGCTAGGTATGTTATTATATTGATACTACATAACAGAAAATATCTGAGGCATTTTGATTTCTTAAAAAGTTATGTTTTTGAAAAATTTGTTTTGTAAGTGTAGACATACAAAAAGCATATACCATTACTATTACACAGAATCTAATAGTTTTTGTGAATTATAACCACATATGTATAGGCGTTGCTTTCATAGTTAGGTTATTTAGATGCCGGAGTAATTTGTTTAATATTTTAAGCATTGAAATGCCCTTTCAAATTCCATACCATTGTGGCTCTCATATGACATAGGATAGAAATAACATGAAATATTTTGGTAAGTAATTGAGGTGGCAGATTCTGCAAGCAGTCTATTAGATGAAATAATGATACGCATGGACACATTGTGTGTGTGCTTTATATATGAGGAATCTTTCCAAAAAGCTATTGAATACAAGGCTTCTGTCCTAAACTTCGTAATTAGAAAAAGCAAGAACATAAGAGAATATGGTTGGATGATAAGCAGTTCATTAGTAAATAGAATATATTATAGGTTTTGACTCTTGATTTGTAATCTTACATTTGTTTTTGAAGTAGCAATTAGTTGAATATATGCAGTAACACAATTGGGACTTTTTTTTTTCCCCTTTGGAAATAGTGTGTGTTCATCAGATGTTAAAGAATGGCAACATTCTGATGTCATTTGAACCTAACAGGAATTTTTGCAGTCATGTGACAGGAGCAATCAATAACCATAAGAAGGCCATTCTCATTTCCCCACTTAGAAGGCATGTGCTATTCATGACTAATCATAAGCTATCTAGGATTTTTTTTTAAAAACAAAACTCCTTATTCAGTAATGAAATGTGTTTTAAAAATTGACTTCTGTTTTGGAGTGCAGCCATCGCCTTCCCTAATGTATGTTTTTGTATTTGTTACTAGTGACTCCTTATTTGTAGGGACTGATTGGTAGACATTGAAAGTGTCCTGTAGCAAAAAGTGTTACAAACTTGAGCTAAGTTCCAGTAGACTTAGATGCTAAATCTGATTGCAAATGAACAAGTTCTGTAGAAACCTCAAAAAGGGAAGCAGAATTATGTTACAGTGAAACTGATCGTTTTCTACTTGTATTTTTTTTCAATATCGTGAGTATATCCTCTCCAAAAATGAAGTTCTAAAACAAACCAATTGCAAGTATTTAGCAGGTTTGAAAAATGTCTTCAACTGATGAATGACAAGTCAGTCAGAAATCAAGTGGAAGGAAGTGGCACATGCTCACTGGAGTGTGTGTGTAAGCAGTTGAGGGTTGAAGATGGACAAGTGAATCAATGTTAAGATGATGTTAGTTTGGTGTTGGCAGCACATCAGGCATTGAGGTGGCTGTATGCCTCCCTCAGTTGTCATTTATGGGAAACAGCAAGGAGAGGTATTTTGGCACCTCATGAGAAATACACAAGAAATACACAAGGGAGGAGTGGATTTGGAAGGTACAGGTACTTACAGATCTGTTTCTGACCTCCTGCGCTAAGAAAGTAGACCAGAGTTCAGAGCCAAAAGGAATCATGGAAGCAAATGTAGAAGTTAATTTGTTAAGATTAGCATCATGTTCCAGGCAGGAGTGAAGTAGATGAGAAGATGGAAAGCAGTGAGTGTGTAAAATCCTTTGTTTTTAGCTGTATTGTGCTGAAAATTGTATGCTGAGGTGTTCAAATGTTCCATATTTGGTGTTCTGTGTTTACAGAGCTTAGTACATCACTATCCATTCCAAACTACACCTAGAAAAGTTCCTTGGCTACTGAGCTTTGTGTCACAATCAAACCTCCATCCCAGGTGACTTAGATGATTTTGGAAACGTTTGACTTATGGATAGATGTCTTTTTGGAATTCTGAAAATGCAAAATCAGATTACTACTTTATGACAGTAGAGGCCCTGGCTCTTTATATTGCACAGTAGTTTTTAAAATGGCATTTGCATTTATTGTGTTCTCATTTTTAATGGGGGACCTAAGAAGACTCTATCTCTTATTTATGGCCTAGTAGGAGTTACCAACCATACACAAATGAGAGAAAGTGGAATCACCAACTTTACACATATGAGGAAAAGTGAAGCATTTTTTAAGAACCTGAAAGAAAACGTGCTTTTGCAAAGATTGTATGTTTAAGTCCAACACGCTTTTTGGCACAATAGAAAAAATATGAATATGAACTTTTCAATCAGACAGATCTTGGTTCATTTACCAATTATGAAACGTGAATCCAATCTTGTCACTTCTTCCATCTTGGGTTTCTTCATGTGCAAGATACAGGTAGCATTAATGAGTGCCTAGACCTTGGTACTCAGTCTTGGTGACAGTAGAGGCCCTGGCTCTTTATATAGCACAGATAACTGGGTTCCAGAATTACCAGGATAGGCTGCCTTCAGAAGATTTCCAGATGTATCATTAGAACTGAGAATCCCTAGTCCAGACTAAGTTCGTGGTGGTGAGTGAACCCAAGAATATTGGCTCACAGCATCAACCTGTTTTATGTGCAAAGGAGGAAACTCAGTGGCAGGTAAGTAAATTGATTTGGTGACTATTTTAATAGAGGCACATGATGTAGAAAAATGTATAAGATAATTATTTGCAGCATGGTTGGCTGGTTAATTATGATACTGAAAGTGATGAGAAAGTCAGAAAAGGAATCAAGTTTATAAAAAAGAAAAATTTAATTTGAGCTTGTTGAATTTAAGGTGATCAAGATATATAAAGGGTAAGAAATGTATGAAAAAAATAATGCTTTGGGTTTGTTTTTAGACAGAGTCTGTGTGGTCCAGGCTGGGCTTGAATTCACTATGAAGCTCAGTCTGGCCTTGAACTAATGGCAGTTCTGTCTTAGCTTCATGTGTGCTGGGATTACAGGCATGTGCTACCCACACCCAGCTTGAAAGGATTAAAAAAAAGACTTATATTTTAACTTAATATAATTCAAGTGGAAATACTCAGAAGTGATCTAGTTGTATGATGTGTAAGGTTATAGATGATAGGTTCGATTGACAATTGTCAGCCCAGACATAGTCAATAAAACAGCACTGAATTTTCAAAGTGAGAGAGTGAAGATAGTGAGTGGGAATGCTCATGGTTAGGGAGCAGGACAGGAGAGTCATAAAGAAAACCAGGATTGTTAAAGAAGTTTGGTGGCACAGTCCCTGTAGCAGTAGAGCACATCCACAGCAATCCCATTGTCTGCAAGACTGGTGGCCCAGTGTCTCCTGGGTGTTACCTGGCCTGAGGTAGTGCTTTAGAACAGAAGCCTGTGCTGCATCTCACCTCCTCATTCCCTCCCCAGAATCAGCTTCCTCTTCAGTCTATCCCATCTTGATGGGTGACTTTATACCAGCCCTCCAGGCCGAAACTCAGGATTTTTTTGACTTCTGGTCACCCTTTTACTTGATCATGGTATACTTTTATTTATCTTGTCTTTGCTGTGTTCCTTCTGTCCATTGTCATTTGCCTGTTTCCACTAATTTCAAAGCCTACTGTTTTAAAAAATAAACTTATGGGAAATAATACTAATAATTTCTGCCACACTGCAAGCAAAACCATGGTCATTATGTTCAAAACAATTCATGCATTTTGGGCAGGAGATCCCATCTTACTTCATCGTACAGAGAGGGATATTTCTGAGAGTGAAATGATATTCTGTGACTTGAGCAGGATGAAAAGAACAAGAGGGCCCATCTTGTGCAAACCAGGATATGATGTCATCCTAGCTCAATGGTTCTCAACTGGACTGATTGATTCTATTCCTCTGTTTAAGTTTACTTTTCTTGTTGCTAAGACAAAAATACCCAACACCCAAAGTCAAAGGAAAAAAAGTTTGTTTCAGCTCACAGTTTTGATTTTTTTGAGACAGGGTCTCAGCTGTAGTTCAGGAAGCTGGTCTTAAACTCACCATGTAGCCCAGGCTAGCCTCAAACTTGCAGCAATCCTCCTGCCTCAGCAGGAGTGCTGGCATTACAGGTAGGTGCCGTCATGCCTGGATGAGCCCTGTTTTTGTCCCTTATATTCTATCTAGGCTACACTCACACCCAGGGTGAGACACCCGTAATCCTAGCATCACATCATTAATCCCAGCGTCACATCCTTAACCCCAGTATCACACACTTTAGATCCAGCCACCTCCATAAAGCGCCACCTATGACCCATGCGGATGGAGGGGGTGGTCTTAGACACAAATTGTGACACTGTCTGTCCCCAAGGATGTTTGGCAATGTGTGGGGACAATTTTGGATGTCATAAGTCGTAGCGGTATGGTTGTTTCTGACATTCAGTGGATAGAGGCTGTAACTCAGCATCCTGTAGTGCATTGGCAGCCCCCATAATGAGGGCTGACTTGCCTTTCTTTATTCTAGCAAGTGTTGTTCAATTTCACTCTTTGTGCCAGGTGCTATGCTAGATACTGGGAATATAATTAAGAGCAGGACAGTTAGGGCAACTGAATTTGTGGAATTTGCAATAGGGGTCTGTGACTGAATATATAATTGCTCAAATATGTCATCCCTGCAGTGAAAAATACCCTACAGGAATAGGCTCAGTGCTTTGAGAGTTTGACCTGGTATGTGAGATCAGGGAAACATTTTCTGACATGCAGATTGAAATCTCAAGGGCGAGTAGGCCTGAAGTAGACTAAAGATCTTTTCAAGAAGAAGTGGAGCTCACCAGGTACCAAAGGGGTTTGGAGAGTGACTGGTCTAAGAACTGACCAAGGTCCAGTGAGGTGGGAAGGTGCAGTGTGGGGCGGCTCCTGGAGGAGCCTGGTGAGATAAACCTGGGGCTGATCGCAGCTTTGTTTCAAAGGATTTTTATTTTCAAATGGGAAACCATCTAATCAAGGGAGTGGTGTGATTAGAGTTGCATTTTGAAGATCTCCTTTCTAAAAGATCTGTTGTAATCTGAAATTTTTAACATTTATCCTTTCATCTGTCACCTTGCATATTCTCCTCAGATACTTACTGGTTTACTAGTAGAAGACTGCCCTGATTTTTGCTAGCTATGTTGGCACAAGTGCCAGGCAGGTGTTTATGCCACTGAACTCCAGCCAGCCCCTCCTTTCTCAAAATGAAATGGAATGAATGAGATGAAATGACATGCTGGGAATGATGCTCCATGGAAAGACCTGGGTTTGATCCCTAGTACCACTATCATCACCAACAAAATCTATATATTATAACATTTCACTGGCTTAAAAATAGTGCCCATTATTTTTTTTCCATTGATATGCTCTGTTTGATAAAATGTAATCAATGGTAACAAATATAATTTCCCAAGTGTGGCATATATTTTTTTGAGGGAGGAGGGATGAGAAATGTGCATTTTTATTAGTATATGTTTGTGATGCATAATAATTACATTCATCTTGGGAAACTGGTATATACACATCACATCTTAATCCTTTTTACTTGAGAGCTGTTTGAATTTTGAAAGATAATGTGGGTGAGAAACATTTGCATTTTTATTGACTTGAGTTTTATGCAGGGGTTTCCTGACCCAGTCTTGGCTGGGCTGCACTTGCAGTGCTCTGAGCTTGTGCACTCTAAGTGTCCTCCTGCTGTTCTCTATCTACCCTGCCTTTCTCCTGTCATCTCTTTTAAATTTTACTTGTTTTCCAAATCCTCCGTGGAGCCATTGCTAGCTTCACAGTTTTAACACTTCATGATGTCCTTCACTGTGTTTTGCTCTTCCTTTATCTTACTTAGCACAAGGTGTCTGGTTTTGGCATCTTTTTGTTAGTGACTGGAGTGGAGCCATAGCTCCATGACCTTTACAACACTATGATGTGATACAGTGCTACTTAACACGCATCACATAGCTGCACTGGGAGTGCTTAGGAATGAGGGGATGGCACAGGCATGTAATTTCAGATACCAGATAGAGATTGAAGAGCACCACTACACCCAATTTGTGACTCTTACTTTACCTGCTTATGTTTTATTTTTTCTTCATGACATCTGTCACCTCTGAAATATGCACACCTATATATTTATTTCTTTCCAGAGAATATGATTTCCTTGAGTACAGAAATTCTTGTGTAGTTTCTTCATTGATAGTTTTCTTCTGGACCTGTCTTGGCATATCCCTGCTACTCAGTAGATGCTTGTTGCATGCATTGTTCTCATGTTAGTGAAAATAATTTCTCTGAATTCATAGCACTCTGTAATGTGTGTGCACATGTGTGGTGCTTTGCAGGGAATACTTTTTTTATTTTAAAGAGAATAAAACAAAAGGGGGCAGAACAAAGCAGATCAGAACAGAACAACATAAGCAACACAACACTTTACAATAAGACAATTGGACATTAACAATAGCTGTCAAAATATCTCTTTCTCTGCTATAGTTGAGTATAGTTTCAAATACAATAGTATCAAACATAACACAATAGTATAAAACCATTCAAGAGAATGAAAGAATGACCGGACATTCTGAACCAAATAACAGAGAATGATCAATGGCTACTATAATATCTCATTTTTATTAAAAAAAATTTGTTTATACTATCACACGTATTAAAATCCCAATAAGACACAACATGATAGAACCAATGGTAATAGCAGAGTAGAAGCATGGTAGGACTTCTAAGCAAGACGATATTAAATCAGCAATGGCTGCCATAATGTTTTGTTTTCTTCAAAACAGCTGTTCATACCATCACACATAATAAAGTCAAATAAAACAGAATAAAACCATTCCAACTGATGAATGAAACCATTGAAAGGCTTCAAAGTAATGAAATGGGAAATCATGATTACCATAAAATCTTATATACTCTTACCAACTCTCATACTAGGGAGACTATATGGTATTTACACATGTGAGTTTGCTTTATTTCACTTATGAGTATGGTCTCAAGTTGTGTCCATTTATTTATAAATATCTCAACGTGATGATTCTTTATAGCTGAGTAGTACTCCATTGTATAAAAATGCCACAACTTTTTTATCCATTCCTCAGTTGATGGGCACTTAGGTTGTTTCCAAGATCTAGCTATTACAAATTGTGCTGCTATAAACATGGGTGCACATATATCACTGTGGTGTGATGTTTTCAGTTCTTCTGGGATTATGCCTAGAAGTGGAATAGCTGGGTCAAATGGGACTTCCAAACCCAGCTTTTTGAGGAATCTCCAGACTGACCTCCACAGTGGTTGCACCAGTCTACACTCCCACCAACAGTTTGCAAGGAATACTTTGCTGAAATGTCCTATTCCTTCCTTCTCCCATTCCTGCTTGTGTCTTCTTTTCTAGCAAGTGTTCCCTTTTCTCACTGTCTGGTTTTTTCCTTAGTGTGTGTTTGCAGTACAAAGTGTTTACTTGCATCTTAGGGACTAGGTTCATGAACTTCACATGCCTTGATTCTTTGTATTGTTCTTCCTCTTCCCTCTCTCCCTCTCTCTCTGTTTCTAGTTCTCCTTTTCCATTTGCAAAAGCTCTATCACTTTTTTCTATTGTTATTTATTTTGTTTTACAAAAGAAGGATAAAATTTGTAGGAAAGTAGTGGCACCTGAGGCCATAGTGGTAAGTGAAATAATCAGACACACAAGATTAAAGGCATATCGCATAACTTCTGGGTGTCTGATTTTGATGTTTTCTCCCTTGTTTCTGTAGTCTACTTTGCTTTCATATCTGAATTACCCACTATAGTTAATGTTATTTGGGGAAATTAACAGTATAGCTTGCCTATCTTTAGCATCTACAATAGTGCCTGGTATAAATCTGTATTTTCAATAATGGAAGACGTTACAGCTGAGTCAATTCCTTATAAATGTAGAGTACAGAATAGCCACTTGTAAAACTTACATCATCTTGTTGTCTGGTTAGCAGTTTGCTTGTTTAGTCTGTGAACATGATTAGTTAGATTTAGTATTTTTGTGTTCACTTTTGAATAGGCCTAATAAGAGTATAATTTAAAAGAACAAATGAACCTTGAGTTCTTGATGCAGTGATGTTTTTAGAACAAAAGCTATTTGTTCAGTCTCTTTTCTGTGACCTCTGTCATTTCTGCAGTTTGCTGCAGAACTCATTTTTGCAGAACTGCTTTGCTGTCCTTGCAGGCTGGCTTTGGGTCTCCCACTTTGTCCTGTGTTTGGGCATTTTTGTTCAGTAGGTCTTTCTCATTAAGTCATCCAGCTCTTTAATTTTTGAGGCTAATGATGAGTAGTAAAAATAATGAACTTCCACTCATATAATCCTCAAATTGCATCTTAAAAATCATTTTGAATTTTCTGTTCTTGTGAAGTTGATATAGAAAGGTGAGGAAAAAGCACCTCACTGTAAGTCTGGAAACTTAAATTCTAGACTTTGTTCTTCCTGGCTCCTAGCCTTTTCTATTCAGAACCAATTTTGAGCATCAAAATGCACTGGTATGAAGCTTTGCCTGATAAGACAAATATGCAGGAAAAGATAAACAGAGCATTATTATTTTTAGAGATTGCAAAAGTAACTCCTTAACACATACTTGGTTAAAGATTGTGGGTGATTTGCTTAACGCTAGACTTATTTCCATTGGAAAAATTTGACCACAATCACATCTTCTGTTATGCATCAGGGAAGGATTTCAGCATCTAGTGTTCTTTGTAGCAAGATTTGTTGTCTTGAACTTACACTGGAGAAAAACCAACTTCTGCTTTCCCTTGGGAGAGGATAAATATGCACATTAGCTCTTTTGGCATTTAAGCATTCAAGCTCAGTGCCAGATCAGTTCTACCACCGGCATGCTTTTTTGACATTCCCCAGTTTTGACTTTGTCTTATTATTTGATAATCAAGAGGGATAAGAAAAAATATAAGATAACTATAAACAAATTTAGTTACATTCTATATTAATCTCAATGGCTCCTTTTGAACTATTATGATCTATGACACGTCTGTATTTACTTGTTAGTCTGTAATTATTGATCAGTATGTGTAAGTTGTAGTATTTCTATATTTGCATGTAAATATCATTATAATGATGAACCTAGAGTAAATTCTTCTGGAAGTTCCATGCAGATAGAGTCATAGTATCTCACAACGATCAAAACAAATTTAATCCTACACAGTCCTTCCTTCAAAGCGACAAACATGCAAAAATTGTAGTAGTATTTTATGAGTGCTATTATAGAGGTATTCTTTTGTGGCTATAGAGTGAGGTTACAATGATAGGGATGGTATATTTTATTTGAAGACAAAGACCTTGACTTTGTGAGGAAGAATTTTTAAGAGAAGTGTGTGTTATTGCTAGATTGTGTCAGATGGTTTTACTGTATAACAAACACTCCTGAACTTATAACTACTTATTTTGATCACAATTCTTTAGTTGTTAATTTTGGGCTGAACTTAGTGGATGATGCTATTCTTGGCTGGTCTTACTGGTTTCCTGGAGTTCCGGTAACAAATTACAGCAAACTTGTTGGCTTAACACAACAGGATTGTTTTGTCTTACAGTATTGGAGGGCAGAAGTCCAATTTGTGCAGGGTGACAGGGCGACTCTCACCAGCTTCTGGTAACTGCTGGCACCTTGGGATTGCTTAGGCTATAGGCTTAGCACTGTAAGTCCCACCTCTGTTCCCAGATAATTTCCTGTCCTATGTTTCTCAGTGTGGCTTCTCCTTTTCTGTGTCTTGCTTGTAAGGACAACTGTCATTGGATTCAGAGCCTGCCTTTATCTACCTAGAGGGAAAAGTTTAATCATATTTTCAGTGTACTACACTGTTACAGTAATGGGAAGGGTAGAGTAGAAGTTTGAATGATGGTGGGAGAAAATATTTGGGACATAAATATAGAGCCAAAATGTTAAGCTGACCCAGGCCATGCCAGTACAGACCTTATTTATCAGTTTTCAGGTAGTGTGTTGTTTGTGTCATTGTATAAGTGTATCTGTACATATGATTTCTATTTGTTTATCCCCTTCCCATTTTTTTATTATGAAAAATTTAAAATGTTTACATAAATGTAGACTGTGAAATGAACTTCTGTGTATGCGATTAGCATTCCCATGTGCTTGCTTTTTCTATACCTCTATCCTATTTTTATTGCTTTTTCATAAGGTAAATTTACATATGTTAAAAGATCAAACCTTAACCTCAGTTTTTACACATAATTGTATTCATCTATCCTACACTTCTCTTAAGTTATAGAACATCTCCATCACCTAGAATGTTTCTTTCTAAACTGGGCATTCTCACTGACACCTGTAATCCAAGCACTCCGGGAGATGGAAGCAGGAGCATTGCAAGTTTGAGCCCAGCCTGGGCAATTTAACAACTTAGTAAAATGTTGTCTTAAAAGAAAAAATAAAAAGGGCAGAGGATATAACTCAGTGTGTCAGTGGGAAGGCTCTGGGTTCAAGCCCCCATATCACCAAGCCAAAAAACAAAAAACAAAATTCCACAAAAAACACAAGTTTCTTTCTGTCTCTCTTCAGTAAATACTTTCCTTTTCTACTGCTACCAGATAACTGCTGTTTGTGTTTTTTTTCCACAATAGTTTTGTTTTAACTGTTCTAGAATTTTGTATAAATGGAATTATACAGTAGGTGTATTTTATGTTTTTTTTAGCATAGTATTTTTTCACATTCATCTGTGTTGTTGATTGTGATAGTGCCTAGTTATTTTCTATTACTAAGTAGTGTTTCTTTCAGTGTTTATGCTGTAATTGTTAAATCTTCTGTATATATCTTTCTTGTGGACATACTTCATTTATCTTGTGTAAGTAACCATATTTTTGCTTTGTCAAAGAGTTGCTATATCTGTTTTATTCTAGGTATTCAAAATGAATAAATTCCTGCTTATATTCTGGTGAAGACAGACATAAAATAAATGCCAAACAAATAAATAATGTAATATATCAGACAAGTGCTGTGGAAGACATGAAGGTGTAAAAGGAAGATAAAGAGTGGGAGTGCTGGGCTATGGGACGCAATCTGGTCAGGAGCGTCCCCACTGAGCAGGCCACATTAAAGCAATGCCCTGAGGTAGAGAGGAGCCATCTTTGCACACTTCTGGGGAAAGAGCCCATGTGCATACCTTGAGGTAGGAGTGTGCGAGAGTGGACCTCTAAGAATGCAAGGGAAAAATTTTTTTCTCAGCATTACTGGTTCCTCATAGGTATGCAGTCATGATAATAGGCAATATGGGACTTGCTGCATGGGCGCCGCTGTTCCAGTGAACATCATTCAGTGTGATGGGTTTACTGACCCCATGCTTGAGAGCACAGCACTGTCACATTCCTGCTGCCACATCTGAACACTTCCTTTCATTGGGGTCCATCCTGCTGTCCTGGACCAGAGGACTTAGTAACCCATGCAGGTGTGGCTGGAGAAGGGGAAGTGAAGTGCAGAATGACAGGAAATGGAGAGGAGAAGTTGGGGATACATTATGTGGCTATCAAGGCTCTTGTAACTACTTGGTCTTCTGTTGTGTGTGTCGGTGGGGGCACACTGGAAGGAAAGTAGCTGATGAGGTATGGGATGTTATTGTGAGGCACAAGACACAGACAGGAGACCGGTTAGAGCAGTTGTTCATTGGAGATGTTCCAGGCATACAGTAGAGGTGGTTGGGTTGTGGACAGATTTTAAAAGCAGGGCTGGTAGTATTTCCTGATGAGTGTGTTATGGCTTATAGCTAGATGTAGCCCTAAGGCCTCATGTGCTCGTATATGGGGCTTTCTGGAAGTGGTGGAATCGTGGGTATGTGATATTAGATTAAGGGTATGATACCTGGATTAGTCCACTGATTGGTTTAGCATAGTTCTGGGTATGGATAGAGGAAGGCCTATCCTGGATGTGGGTGATACCAACCAATAGGCTTCTAGTATGGGTGAAATACAAAGGGACAGACAGAAAGGAGAGTAAGCTCTCTGCTTTCTGTCTGCCATGCTGATATAGGGAAAAGAAACTCCCAACCTGCTAGATGTCCCGTATGAGTTCATATTCTCTAAAATTCAAGAATACATTTTAGGAACAATTGAGGTTGAGAGCAGAATATATTTATTGAGAGAAAGATAAGGAACCTGCCTTTTTTAGGGTGTTTATAGAGAAAAACCACAAGGTAAGGCAAGTCCAATGGGGGGAAAAGTGGGAAATCACAAAGTGGACATAAGATAGGACAGAACTATGGTCAACCAATAAGATCGTAAGTATAATTAATCAATTAAGGAAAATTGATTAATTTTTCACATGAGGAAATGAGTCACAAGCAAGTGGGCATGAATACAGAACAGGGGCTCTTCCTGTAGGGGGTTGGGTTAGTGGCTCCTTCTGGCTTTCTCAAGGTGATGGATACCTATTTAGAGTATCAATCTCTGATGCTTATCCTTAGGAAGTATGTGGGTGCATTTGTTTTATCTTTTGTCTTGAGGTCTGGTATGCAGTGGGGATGTCTGTCTCCCCCACAGTTGCAAGGTATCTGGTCTTAACTGCACTGGCTCCTTCCAGGGCCCAGCCCTATCTGACTGACTGTGATATTTTTATCTAACTTAGCTACCTATATCAATGCCACAGGTCTTTCTTTGTGGCCGTGCCCCTCTGCCATGCTGCCCTGCCTCAGAGCCAGCTGACTCTACACATCCTGAGCCAAAATAAACTTTCCATTCTTTAGCTTGTGGGTGTCAGATATTTTGTCCCAGCAATGAGAAAATAATAAGGCAGAATATGCTACAGTTTGTATGTTCTTTGTCCCCAGAGGTCTGTGTGAAGGTCTGGACTTTGGGGGAGAGAACTGTCTGCAGATATAAATAAGGGCATCGGCACAAAGTGGGTATTTAATGTCGTGAGACTGAATGAGTTGGCCAGGGCTACAGTCCTTTGTGTTTGCTCTGTCTTTTCTCTGTGTGTTCAAGGATGTGCTCATACGCTGAGGGGCAGCTTTTTTGTGCTTGGTCTGTGACGCCTTGATCCTCCTCGCTCTGAGCCTATTGCAGGCTTTCACTGTGCTGTTATATCTGCCCTACTGGGTCACAATTGCAATAAAAAAGATTTTTGCTTTCTAGTTAGACCTTTTTTTTTTTTTTTTTTTCAAATAGGGCCAGCTGCATGTCTTACTTACCCTGTACCTTCTGTTGACTAGCAGATGCTCAACAAACATGTCATAGATGAATGATGATGGGCAGATTTGAAATAGATTCAGGTACCCATATGTGTAGGCCTGTGAGACCAAGCAATGCTTTGTTGCATGCACTGAATCTATCTGGTCACTCTGAAGGGGGAGCAAATGCCTCTTCAGCATGTGCAGGGTGAACATTGAGTGTAATATATAGTTTCTAAATTCTTATGATTTGTTGTTGTTTTTTGTGCTGAGAATCAAACTCAGGACCTTGTAGCTGCCACAAAGGCACTGTGCCACTAAGCTGAATCCCTGGCCCTCTTATGATTTCTTTGATATGTGCCATGTATATAGCAATAAAAATCAGGCTTTGATAATTAGATGATTTAAAATGTTTCCATTTTTGTATAAAATGAGATTGAGAAACAGACCATAGATCTTTCTCTTTTATGTTTCAGAAAATCTTTTTTTAATTTTAGTTTTTATTAGTCCATGTTTGCAGTATGTAATGATTATTTCATCATGAGGAGTTGGTACATATACATAACACATCTTAATTCATTTACTTTCCTTCCTAAATCCTAAATCTCTCCATCCCCTTCCTCTTTGCAAAAGATCTATATCCTACTTCCTGTTACCTTTTATTTTTTCTCTTTTCTTTGTATTTTGAGTTTCCTAAATAAGAGAAACCATATGGTGTTTAAGCTTTTGTGTGTGGTTTGTGTCAGTTAATATAATGGTCTGAAGGTACAATCATTTTCCTACAAATGATCAGGTTTATTCCTCCTTTATGGCAGAGTAATATTCTACTATATATAAATACCACATTTTCTTTATTCATTCGTTTGTTGATGGACATATAGGCTGATTCCAAGATTTATCTATGGTGAAATGTGCTATTGTAACACCTAGAATGGGAATAGTTGGGGGTGAATGGAATTCATGCTTTTAGTATTTTGAAGAGTCTACATAGTGATTTTCATAGCAGTTATACTACTTTAAATTCTCAACAGCACTGTAGAAGTGTCCCTTTTCTTCCCCACCCAACAGCCTCACTAGCATTTGTTATTGTTTCATTTCTTGGTAACTATTCTTTCTGGAGTAAAATGGAATTTCAGTGTTGTTTTAATTTGCATTTCTCTAATGGCCAGAGATATTGAGCATTTCATGTGTTTGTTGCCATTTTTATTTCTTCTGAGAAATGTCGATGCATTTCAGGTACCCATTTTTAGAATGGCTCATATATTTTGCTGATCCAATGATTTTGAGTTCTTTATATATTCTAGAAATTAGTCTTCTATTTGAGGTATTACTGGCAAGATTTTTTTCCTACTCTGCAGGTTCTCTATTTTCTCCTCTGCTATGCAGAAGCATATTATAAGAACCAAAGACAGCCAAATATTCTGCTTCTGTACAATTATAGCTTGAAAACTCCATATAAGCCCTAGACCACCAGGTATCAGGACCTGACATTTTTTTCTTGAGGTCAGTGCCCATTGACCTAAATAAATCTGCTTCCAAACCCTGGGTGATGTTTTGGTGTTTTAGTTTGCCTTTGCAATTGTTATAAACTGAATAAAAGAGATACGCAATATTTTGTGTTTATGCTGTATTTTTTTACTACATTTCTAGTTACACATATGTTATAAAACATGATTTTAGTGAATTTTAAACATACTATAAATGTATCATAATTCTGCACAAAAATATTTTGCTCTTCATTTAGGTTGTTTCTAAATTTTTCTTAGTAACTGTGGAAATAGATTACAGTGTACATGCATTCTGATCATTTTAAAGAGTTTCAAAATATTTCTAAAATTTTTTTAAAAGGATTGTAATAAAGTTGCAATCTCAACAGAAGTTTGTCTTTGCATCTTCATGTATAGTTCATTAACAGTAGGACTCTTTATATATATTTTATTTTGGTTTATATTAGTTTTTGGTGTTAATCAAGTATAGCTTTAAAAAGTAATTTCAAAGTACGCCTTCCTTTGATTTTGAAAATTTTCCAGTTATTTTTGACTATTTGTTAAGTATGAATTTTCTGTATGTATTCTGTGACTTTTTTCTGTTCGGATATAATCACATTGTCATTAATTTATGGGCATTCTTTATATATTAGTTTCTAAGTATAAAATTTTTATAGGTCAAAAACAAACATCAACAACTTCATATAGTTCGATTACAATTCTTTTTTCTTAATTCATTACCTATGTTTTCTAAGTTTATCTTTTATTGTTCTTAGTGTTGTTTTTATAGGAAAACAACAAGTTTAAGATTTTTATTTGTTTCTTTAGAACTCCTTTCCTTTATAGTGTCTTCTGTTGCTTTCTTGCAGCTATAGTTCTTCCTATCCAAAAAGAAGATGACTATTTTTTATCTTTCTTATTTTAAAATTATCTTTCTTATTTTAAAATTTTAAAATCTTTCATATTTTAAAATTTAATTTGTAGTATCCAGCTAAAATTTTGTTTGTATGTATGTATGTTTGTATGTATTGTTAAGGCAGTTCTGTTTACTGAACGATGAAACAATTACTTTCAGAGTCCTGAGATAAACTGTATTGTTTAATCATGTCTTATTGCTACATTTACAAAATAATTATGTATACTAAGAATATAACATCTTTGACCTTGATTCTTTAAAAACTATATTATCCTGCTACTTAGGGTTAAAGAATCAAGATCAAAGATGTTATATTCTTAGTATACATAATTATTTTGTAACTGTAGCAATAAGACATGATTAAACAATACGGTTTATCTATTCTTTAAAAAATATATTATCCTGCTACTTAGGGTTAACCAAGGTGTTTCAAGGACCAGAAATATTGCAAAGACCTTAGTTTTGTCGATATTAGTTCTGTTTTTCTGTTGGAAGCAACAGATTACACAGTACTAGGTGTAATTGGTGGCTCCTTTCAGTTAAATTCTGCCATTTTGATACTCTTATCTATCAATCTACATGGATGATATTGTTAAAGTGTTAGTAGAAATAATTTTTAAAAGTCTTGAGTGTGCTCTTTACTTTTCTTCTTTGTATGTAAATTCCACTTTAGGAGATAACAGTATATCTATGTATCTATATATCTATGTTTGTACTTATAATTCTTCTTTCACCTAAAGATCCTAATGATAATAGTAGTTATTTACTTAGCAGTTTACAATCCTGAGTCAAAGTCTGTGTCCATATTAGATGTTTTTGACAGATTTCACTGATTTTAGTTTCTAAGTCTTATCTTAGTGTTCTTGCAAAATAAAAACTGTGTTAAATGAATTCATTTACAGTTTAAATTTCTGTTAGTTGATCTAAATTACATGAAGGTGCTCTGATGGCATTGATGAGAAAAAGTAAATTGTTTAAATTCTGTAATTACTTTTATTGCCAAGGTATTTTGGTGACATTTGGTAAGCTCTTTCAATGAGAGAAGACCTCAATTCCTTTCTTTCTTATTTGGATACCTCCAACACCAAATAGACTGCTTTTTCAGAGTCAGAAGCTCTATGTATCCCTCATTTTCCAAAGTCTTACAATTTCAACTCCAAAACTTAGTAGATTCTGATAAATTTTTAAAGATACATCCCTTTTGTTTCAACTAACAGCTCTTTATTTTCTAAAAAAATGGAATGAAATTGATTAATAATAAACTGCCCAGTTTAAAGACTAAATCAATTTGCATGTGGAGAGATAGCTTTTCTAGTTTATAGACCTCCCCAATGGTGAGTATGTCATGGAAATGGCTTTTTTAATTCAAAGAATAGGTGATTTTTTTTGCATTCTCTGAGAAGCTAAAGACTTGCTCTTCAATACTGTAAACATTCTAAATGCTTCTTCAAGTTGACCTCCAACTGTGTTGTATGTGTATTGTCTTGTCCCACATATAAAATATATATTATAGTTAATATATATAATTCATAAAACTTCTTTATATATTTTTATTATTTAAAATATTAGAAAAATGGGGTGGATGCAGTCATCCACCACTGGTTGGATGATTGCCTGAGGGCTTAGTGGGAGTTCCAGAGCTTCCTGAGCTCTAGTCCCTAGCTAGACCTTGGTGGCACTGGATGGCTGGAAAGAGAGGAGACTCAGACACTTCTCTAGGGAGGACCTTGGCTCTAAAGAGCAGCAGTTAAAACTTCCTTGGCCACTAGGTGGCTTTAGTTGTCTTGAAAGATAGGTTGAGAGTTTAGAGGTACTAAGAGGGTTGCTGTTCACTAGTTTAGGAAAATTATTTCATTTTCTGAGGTAGATGACAGGACAAGTCATACAGTTTAAAGATTTGGGCGTTCATCTAACCTTACCTCTCAATTTTAGAACTTTTAGAAGACTTCTCCAAGTCGACTCCTGGTCTAGTTCTCTACCTGCTGTGTTAGTAGCAGCCATCTATTTTCATTGCGAGGCCACGTCACTGGGCTCTGTGACTCTGTACTGGGCCCTGGAGGAGGTGCACGCTGGAATGCAGTGTGTAAGGCCGGCAGTGAAGTGGGCATGGTGGTCCTTACAGGAAGGATGGAGCAATTGTTAACCCAGTGGAGCTTCTATATTAATGAGATGGCCATTTGCAGTGATCCAGAGTTGGGAGTTTAGACTTTTTATGTTTTCAGAATAAGCCCAACATCTTACATCTTTTACCTGTTGTGTGTCTTCTGTCCCATTCACTGCTTCAGCAGCATTTTTCATCTTTCTTTTATCTCACAAGTTTTTTCTGTTATATTTGGTTAATAGTTAACCTTTAGAACAGGATTGGAATCTTTCTTTTTTAAATCAGTGGCTACTGTAGAAAATGTAACTGAAACTAAGTTCTTTATCAACGCCAAATGACTTATGGTAACGTTGATTTTTTTTTTTTCCTGTGAAAAGCTATTTCCTATAGTAAGTTAAGAAGAGTGTAGCAAGTTTTATTTTTTAAATGACCTGTGAAAGTTACCCACAGTTCCTGTATTATGAATTTAATAGTAAAACATAGGCCAGGGAGCCTGAGAAAAGAGGAAGGGATGATATTTTAGCCTGTTTTGTGTTGCTATAATAGAACACCTGATTTATAAAGCAAAGAGAGTTATCTGGTTGAGGATCTAGGGGATGAGGAGCTCAATAGCCAGGGCCCATGTCTGCGGAGGGACTTCTTGCTGCGCTGTGTGTGGTGCACTCAGGAGATGAGAGTGCAGCCCCATGGAGCCAAGGCTGAGCCAGGAAGCAGCCCCAGGGCTCTGGTAACCAGTCTCAGTCCTCTCACCAGGTGGAGTTTGGGCCACTCAGTCCTCACCCCAAAGGTCTTATCTCAATCCTGCTGCATTGGGATTCAGTCCCTCAAGGCTTTGTGGGGGGGATCACATTCTAACCATAACAGATGGGGAGTGAGGAGTTCTAGAGAAACAGCTACTAAGCAGGACCTCAGGCTGTTTCTAAGCGTAGAGCAGAAGAGAGGACAAACCTGAGACCTGTGAGGGTGCAAGGGTGGCAGGAGCAGGCCTGGAACTGTGTTGGGTCCAACGGTGAGGTGGGGAAAGGAACCGGGGGGGGGGGGGCACATTTTCCTTCAAGGCCTCCATGGCGTCTCCAGCATTCAGCCTTGTTTTGTCCCTGGGTGGTCCTGACCTTGCTGCTGCTTCTGGCCTGCCCATGGTCTCCATGCAGCCAGAGGCCCAGCTCACTCTGTGAATGGCAGGCAGCAGGGGGAGTGCCAGGAGCCCTGCAGAGCAGGGTTTGCCATAGAGTCACAGCCCCAGTGCTCTGTTAACGTAATTTTTTAAGGATTTTCCCCATCTGTAAGGGATCTTAACATTGGGAACTTATAAATGCTGTTTGAAACATTTGAATTGTATCTTTGTAGTAAAACTTTAAAAATAGATATACAGCCATTTTCTTTTGAGTACATTAAAGCTGGATTGAGTAAAAATATATATTGGCAGGATTAACTCCACTGGGACTTTT
This sequence comes from Dolichotis patagonum, assembly GCA_004027295.1. Taxonomy (NCBI): domain Eukaryota; kingdom Metazoa; phylum Chordata; class Mammalia; order Rodentia; family Caviidae; genus Dolichotis; species Dolichotis patagonum. The sequence continues at coordinate 59,040 of PVJX010001357.1, forward strand.
AATCAGGCCTCCTTTTCTCTCCCTTGCCATAGCGACTTAAAGGGAGTGATAGTGACTCTCAGTGACGACGGCCACTTGCAGTGCTCCTACCTGGGGACAGACCCTTCCCTGTTCCAGGCTCCAAAAGTCGAATCTAGAGAACTAAACTACAAAGAACTTGATGTAGAGCTGAAAGAACTTCAGAAAATCATCAAGGATGTTAAATCACAAGGTACCTCATCTGTGGATTTTCATTATTCAATTTTAGTGTTCATTGTGAAGTTCACATTGTCTTATATGGAGGGGATGCTGTGCACTCACTAGGTCATATTCTCCCCCAGGCTTCATTCAAGTCACAGTGCAGAAACAGTGTTGTCCTTTAGTCTTAGTGTGAACTTTGTATATATGTCTTCTGGAAAACATGTTGAAAACATGTGTTTGTATTTCAGGAGCTGGCCCTGTCTAGCGTTATTCTTTAAATTCTAACAAAAAAAAAATATGTCTTTGGGTAGTGATTTTTGGCTATAGGAGGAGCATTAAAGTTTAGAGTGGTCATTTATTAATTTCTAATATCCTTGAAAACATTTACTTGCCTCTTTTAAAAGAAACCAAAGCAACACATGAGTTACTACTTTGCTACTAAAAATGTAATAATTTGCAGCTTAGCGATGTAATTTATGTTTGGAGTTAATTAGCCCACCAAATGGAGTGTAGCCTGTGATATGTTGATTCTAATGACTCAGAGACTGATGATATTTTCAGTTCCTGAGTTTTGTATAACTCAATATTATCTTACTTTGAGAATCACAAGGGTATAATTTTATTGTAAATTAAAAGGAGAAACAAAACACCAATCTAGCAGTTTGAGTTGAACATATGAAAAGCATTACTTAAAGTTCTCTTTTCAAGGTCAGGTAAAAGTATTTTTTAAATGAGAAAAAATATGGGCTACTTTCACATAAAAAGAAATGTTAAAGTAAGTAGGAATAATAAAAAACCGAGCATCAAAAGCCAACCAAAACAGTCTTAATCCTGACCCAGTCACTTTCCTAGATTTATGTATTTTTGAGTCTGTGTTACAAGATTATATTCCTCTGGTTCTAAGGAATTGAGATGAAATATTTTTAAAATATGAATATTAAAAATGGAGTTGTTATGCTTTGGCTTCACACATTCTTTTAGACATTTTGAAAGTGAACAAGTGAAACTCAGGCCTTTAAAATACCTCCAATTACTTAAAAACCTATTTGTTGTCAGCACCCTCATGTCAGATAAAGAATAGTTAGAACTGGATCTGTCATACTGCAATATACAAATTATTTTTTTTGTTCATATTACCATTATTTTTGGGACTAATGGAAATATGTCTCATTTTATTTAAAAATGTAACTGAGAAAGAGTGGCACATATATGAAGCATGAAGTTTGAAGTGTTTGTTAAGTAATGTGGTCTTTCTCCAAATTTTGCATCTCAATGTTTTGTCCTTTCCATGAGCAATGTGCTAATGGTATGTTGTTCTCAGCACTGGGAATTGAACTTAGTGTACCACTAAGTTCCCTTGCTAGCTCCTGATAATTGAGCTTTGATTAACATTAATTGTGTGTGAAATTTCTCAGAAAAGGCCTAAAAGTCTTTTCTTGGTGACCATAGTGATGCCCAGGATTGAAAAGGTTTAGCCTGTTTTACCTGTCAGGACCTCGATCCTTTTGTGTAGCTCAGTATAACTGCTAGTTAAGCCCAGACTTGAGTGCAAAGTTCATTTTTTATATTACCTCAAAGTTTAGTTAATTTTGGTATTTCCTCTTTTATGCTACCATTGCTTGGTTTTATTCCTAAAAGAGAAATTTTTTAAAGAGAGGTGCTTATAAAATATTTTACTTCTGGATATGGAAAAAAAGCTTAGTATTCTGTACCCTTATAAATCTTTAGTATGCTGTTCATTAAAATACCTGTAATTATATATGAAAGTACAAAATTATTTTATTACAGATTATGAGAAGTTAAAACTGAAATTTTTGATGACCTTACTCATTCAAATGTTACTTATTTTAGTACAGTGGCTTTGACTTACAAGAGAAGTTGACAGTCTTGTGGATTATGTTCTATATTTAACAAGCTTTTTAAAGCCTTTTCAAAGGAGGAATTGCAGCAAAATTTAAAGTCAGTTTAAAGAGTACATTTTCTTGTACACATGGTGTTTCTTTTAATAAATAATTGGAGAATGAATGGTTATGAAGTAGGCAAGAGCCGCCTTTTCTATTCTCAGTGGTTTTAGAAATTCCCTTTTTAAATATTCAGTATTAGTGGGAAGGTGTGACAGTTTTGGACAGTTTTTTCTTGTAACATATCTGTAATGGCTTGTGTTTAGATGTCTCCCAAAGCTTCATGTGTTGATAGGTGGAACTTTTTCAGAGGTGGCTGGATCTAAAGTGTATGTTGATTTAAGGTACAGCGGTGCCATTAAGAGTGGGTGATTACTAAATCTGTTCACTGATTGGTTTAGCACCATTCTAATCCAGGTAGCCTAGATAGAGTATAAAAGGGACAGGAAGATGCCGTTAAGTTATCTTGTTGCTTTGCTACCTTCTGTCCGCATATAAGGGTCCCTCCCTTGTTGCTTTTGCTGTCTTCTACCACCATGAATGGTTGCACCTGTACCATGTGTCACCTTGCCTTAGAGCCTGCCAAAAGTAACTAAGGCAGAATTTGGTACTGGAGAAGTGTGGTGTTGCTGTGACACTACCTGGCCATGTGGCTCAAGAGCCTTTGGAACTGGCTTGTGGGAAGGGGAACAGTTTGGAAATGTTTGGAGATGCCCATTGAAAAACTGGAGCTGTAACACTTTCCGCTGTACTGTATAGGAGATACTGGCCAGAGCTCAGACCAGAAGGCTGGTAGAAATCCTGCTGTAAAGACCAGCCTTGGAAGGTTTCTGCTGGAAAGAAGGAATGCATTGGTTGTTGGACTCCAGATGATGTGTGTTATGACTTGGCAGAAGGTTTGTCTGCATTTTGCTTGTGTCCAGAGACTTTGCTTGAGACTAATATTAAGGATGGCATACTAATTAATCTGGCAGAAGAAATTTCAAGGCAGTCTAATGTTGTGGCCATTGTGTGGCTGTTGATGGGGGATTTGAGCCAGATATATATTGAGAATCAAGAGCAAAGAGGCCAAGAGAATGATTTAAAATGTTTTGAGTTTGGCCAGAAAGGATGCTTCAGTAAAGTTGTGGACTACAAAGATAGAACAGAAGAGATCTTGATTGCTGAGATGGAACAGGAGAATAGAAAAGATAGCCTGAGGGCATAAGAAGAAGGGGAAGGAGAAGGAGGACTCAACCTTTACAGCTTCAATATTGTAGCCTCAAAAGTGAAAGAGTGCTTTGAAAAGAGAACCCCAAAGCACTCTGTTCTAGAATGGTGGTGCCTTGGGAAAGTTGTTCCTCTGGATTTGGTTCATAGGCACTGGACTCCTATAGCAAAGAGAAAAGGAAGCTTGTCTACTGCTCCAGCAGATGACAGACCTTGGCATCATCCATGTGGTGCTGGGTTTATGTACATGCAGAATACAAGAGTTGTGGGGTCAGGGAGGCTTCCACTCAGATTTTAGAAGAAGGCCTGGGAGGCAAGACAGTGTGCACCTGAGAGGACAGTGTGAAAAGCTGTGGTTGTGAAACAGAAGGTGCAGTGGAGACTCTAGAAGTTTGCAGAAGCCAGTAACATGAATCACATGAGGAAAACAAGGAAGGAGCATAGCTGACCCCAGAGAGAGACCATTGGGAGCTACAACCTCCAGCAGTACCATCACCTTTTGAGGTTCACATTTTACCACAGATTGCCTCATATGCTGCACACAGAATTACAGGATTTAATCTTTGCCCTCCTGGATTTTGAGTTTGCTTTGGTCTCATTCCTTTGTATTCCCATTCTTATTTATATTCTCATTCCTTTGTATGTTTTGGAATAGTAATGTTTATCTTATGCCATTGTATGTTGGAAGTGTTAAACTGCCTTTTCATTTTTACAAGGGCTTGCAGCTAAGAGTTTGCCTTGTCTCAGAGGAGACTTTGGACTTGGACTTTTCAGCAATGCTAAAAATGATAAGGCTTTGGCTAACTCTTGGAGATGGACTAAATGCTTTTTGCATAAAGGGATGCACATGAGTCTTTGGGCAAGGGGTTGGAGGGGCAGGGATGGAATGTTACAGCTATATCTAGATGTTCCCTCAATGCCTCTTGTAATCATAGGTGGAGTTTTTTTTAGAGCTGACTGGATCTAGAGTGTGTGATTGATTCATTGTGGAATGCTGAGATTAAGAGTAGGCGATTACTAAATCGGTTCACTGATTGGTTTTGCATCACCCTAATCCTGGTAGCCTAGAGTATAAAAGGGACAGAAAAATGCTGTTAAGGTCTCTTGTTGCTTTGCTAGCTTCTGGCCATTGTGAAAAATTCTCACTATTGCTGTCTTCTGCCACTGTAAATGGTTCCCCATTGCCATGTGCCACTTTGCCTTGGAGCCAGCTGATTATAAAGTGAAACTTCTACAAACTGTGAGCTAAATAAACCTTGTTCCTTTAACTGTCAGTATTTTGTCTCAGCAGTAAGAGAAAAGCAGTAAGAGAAGCTTTAACTGTCCTTTAACTGTCAGTATTTTGTTTCAGCAGTAAGAGAACCTTGTTCCTTTAACTGTCAGTATTTTGTCTCAGCAGTAAGAGAAAAGCAGTAAGAGAAGCTTTAACTGTCCTTTAACTGTCAGTATTTTGTCTCAGCAGTAAGAGAAAAGTAAAATAACATCTTACTCATGTGACATCATTGATTTTAGTTATCTATTCTCAGTGTAGGAATGTCTCTTCATGGTCACAAGGTGATCTAAGCAGTTCCAGGTTTTGAATGAAGATATGATTTCTGGGAAGAGGGCTGTTTCTCTGAAGTCTCCCTCAAAATAGTGAGGAACCATTTTTTCCAGAAGCTTGTGCCAGTGCTGTCTTCCCCAACTTTCTTTACCTCTGCTTTATCAGGACTAATACTCATTGCATGCCAAAAACCACTAATATGAGTAAGATGGAATGATTATGATTGGGTTTGACCCTGGAGGCTGGAAGAGGTGGTTTTCTCTGAGGTGGAGTTGAGTACTGCAACAAAATTAGGACTCTGCCACAAAGAGGGAGAAAGAATGGATGTTGGGCAGACAGCCAGTTATTTGATGTAGGTATGTACACATATGCATGTATACATACACACATATATGTGCATAAATATAAATTATGTTATTTAGGATCTCCATTATTTTTTGTTACGGTTTAAATACAAAGTATCCCCTAAAGACTCATGGACCCAGGGTTTGATCTCTAATACAGCAAGGATCAGAGGAGTGATAGGACCTGAGGGCATTAACTTCATTGGTGAATGAATTTACTCAATGATGAGACAGGGAATGATAGAAAGAGGAGTTCCAATGAGAGGGCCTCAATTGGAGGTAGCTGGTGAGCAGGTGTGACTTTGGAGACCATGTTTGTTTTCTAGTTTCTGCTTCTCTTGCTCTCTCACCATTTCTCTGCTTCCTGGCTCTCATGAGGTGAACCGCTGTCCTCTGTTGTGCTCTTCTGCCATGACATTTCTATCTTAGAGCCGACCATGGACTGAATCTCCTAAAACTGTGAGTCAAAATAAACCTTTCTTCCTCTGAGCTCTTCATGTCACATGTCAAGTAATAAACAAGTAACATACTTGTTTATAGTATCTATGCAACAAAAGCATATGTAAAATTATGAAAATAGCAAGTGTAGATTAGTCTGCTTTTTGTTGTTGTAACTAAATGCTTAGAACTAGGTACTTTATAAGGAAAAGAAGGTTACTTAGCTCACAGTTCTGGAAGATTAAGGGCATGGCACCAGCATCTGCTTGCTTCTGGTGAGGACCTCAGCGCTGATGGTATCACAGTGGCTGAGGTTTGTGTGAGGGAGAGAGGTCACAAAGAGAGAGAAATGTGGGACTGGTGGGGCAGTCCTGCCCTTTTAATAACTGCCATCTTGCAAGAGCTTACCAGTGTCCCACAAGAGCTCCATTATCCTTCAAAGGGCAGTGCCTTTAGTTACTTGAGGACCTCTCACCTGGCCCAATCTCTTAAAGTCCTCTTGGCCTTAACATCCCCACACTGGAGACCAAGCTTCCAGCTCGGCATCTGTGGGGAGACTCAGGTTGTATCCAGACTGTAGTAATGCATGTGGTGAAAGTGGTTAAGATGGAAGTGACTGCACAGGCAGTGAAAAGAGGCTGTCCTTCCACCTCAGATGCTAGGTCCACTCCTTACAAGAAAATTGTTTCAGACCTTGTATATATGCATATGTGGAAACATCACAGTGAAACTCATTGCTTTATACAACATGAGTAAATTTTTTTAATAAAAACTTGAGTTGTGTATTCTACAAAGCATTCAGGTTTATGTATTTGATTTCTCAAAAATAATTTCATTTCATTTTACCATTTCTCAATAGTTACAGGTGTTTATTTTAATTTAAAAAATAATAACAGAATCTCCTTGGGTATGTCTATGAGTATTGAATAAATTCTTGGAAATAGAATTGTTAAATCACAGGTTATGAACGTTTTATGCAGTTCATAATGAAAGCTAACTTATCTTCAAAGGAGTTGTCCTAATTGGGGCTTTCATTAATAGTAAAGGAGAGAGCATTAAAATTATCAATGTTTCTTCACCTTGGATGTTCATCTCCTGGGTTCCAGTGTAGATGCTTTAGTTTTCCAGCACAAACCCTTTGACTTCCTGATATGGACTTGCTGGGCACTGTACAGTGAGCTCTAGGCCTTCAATCTTTCATTGGATCTATAGCACATAGACAGCCTTCTTGCATAATTTCACACCTGACACTGCAGGCAGCCGTTGTAAGCCTACTTTGTAAATCCTGATAATATTTATATGCATATCTTATATTAAATCTGTTTCTCTAGTGAGCACTCACTGATACACTATCTTATCCTATTAGCCTGGCCTAACCTTAAATAGATCTACTGAAATTAAAAAAAATTACCAATGTTGGTAAGTCAATGGCTCAAATCTTAACTATGTTTGAAAACAGAGATAATTTTTCTTTGTAATATTATGATAGGAAATAGCATCAAGTTTTTAATTCCTTAATACATTAAGTATATTTTGACAGAGTCTTTCTATGTATTCCAGGCTTTGAGCTCACTGTGTAGCCCATGCTGGCCTTTAGCTCATGGCAGACCTCCTACCTCAGCCTCCTGAGTGCTGGGATTACAGGCTTGTACCATTATGCCTAATTTTAATACATTAATTTTTGTCAATTTGAGTTTCTGAGGTTGCTATATGCTAAAGACAAATATTTAAATAAAAATAAATGTAAACTAAAAGTTTTACTTTATTATTAAACATATACACCTATATATATTTATTAAACATATTATTAAACATACATACATATATATGTTTTTTAAATTGCAGGTGTTTGGCCGATGACTGAGAGAGAAGATGACTTAAGAATTTTTGCCACGGTTTCTCCAAACTTTGATTCAGTGTCTGTAGGTATATTTACATATTTTAAATTGGGATAAAAATGTATTAGCTTAAATACTCAGCATCTTGCCAGTAAGGAGTTTTTTGGCAGGATTTCTGTTTGAAAAAGAAGTGAAGGGAACAATAGAAAAGCTTCTTGTTCTGAGTCTACCTGTTGAAAAAAAAGAAAACTCGTCAACGCCATAGTATTGAGATCATCCTAACCCAGATATATAACAGCCACCCCCACAAGACTGTATGGAAGGTTCAATGAAATAATGTTTGTAAATGGCCCAGTGCAGGGACTGATGATTTATGGTTTTTTTAATATCTTGTGGTGACCAGGGTAGAGTAGTTTAAAAGTACAAATAGTTGCTCCAGTGATTATTTTTCCCTTAATTTCTGTCTGTGTGACCCAAAATAATGTTCGTATCTGCAAAATGGGAGTAAGAATAAAATATATTTTGTTGCATTGTTGCATGGTTGCAATTATCATCATTTTTATCATTAAGTTACTTTTTACATCCTCTAGAATCATCATCAAAATACCAGCACCTACACCTTATACTTGTCTTGTTCACCTTTGTATCCTTGGTGTTTACCACATAATGGGTGCTAAGTAAGCAGAGAGGGGAAGGGGAAGGGGTACTGTTTTTGGTATAAGTTCATCTCCTTGTTCTTTCTTTCTAAGTACTGGTTGGGCTGTTGACTTGTGACTCTTGGACTGGCCTGAGGTTTGAGTAAAGTTTATTAACTTTATGTGTCTATGCGTGAAGTTGATGAGGTTAGGGAAGTGATTAAAGTTTCTCATTTTGCCGTATTTAGGATTCCTGTCATATAAATCTGCCCGGGAAATGTCACTGATATTTAAGTATGAAAGCGTAAGCAGTCATGAGTCTTCAAAGATTAATCTCAGTGTAAATAGCTCATCCAAATTGTGTGAAAATCACACTCCCATTACTTTAGTGTGGTAAGTCTGGTATGCTTTGAAAAGATTGACCTCTGTATGAGAGAGAAGTCATCTGGCTGGTCACATAGTGCAGCCCTGCTCTGGACTTGCTCCTTAGCACTCAGCAGTTCTCCTGCTCTCTGAGGGAGCAGTCTTAGGGAAGTATTTCTGCTTAGCCAGCTGATAAATTACACACATTTTCTTGCTGTGGCAATGAGTCTCCCCACCTCCACCCCTTTGGGAAATTTATATAATCCATCTTTCTTTCTTTCTTTCTTTCTTTCTTTCTTTCTTTCTTTCTTTCTTTCTTTCTTTCTTCCTTCCTTCCTTCCTTCCTTCCTTCCTTCCTTCCTTCCTTCCTTCCTCTCTTTCTCTTTCTCTTTCTCTTTCTCTTTCTCTTTCTCTTCTTTCTCTTTCTTTCTCTTTCTTTCTCTTAAGCAAATGCTGTTTGGGAAGGAATTCCTTTTCTGCTTTTGAGGGGAACTCTTGCTTTTTGTAGCAAAAGGCCTTATTTGGAAGTGCTTTGATGTAATGTATATTTTCCTGTTGGTAACCTGATATGCTGGTTCCTCTTAACTAGGTGTCTCCATCCAGCTTCATCTTCCCGGGGTTCCTATTTTTTCCTTGAGAGATTTTTAAAGTGTATCATATTCATCCCACTGGAAAACTTTATCCCAACAATTTATGCAGTTGTGATGCTATGTCTTCTTAAAGCCATTTCTCTCTGGTTATCATTTATGTTCCCAAAGCAGTATTTAAAGATCCAGATATTTAGATATGAATTGAAAAGGGGAGGAAACAGGAGATATTTGTTTTTCTTCTAGATCTGTGGCAGCTTCATGTGAAATATTTCCTGCATTGTAGGTAATATAGTAATGGAGCAAAAAGCCTGGATTAATACTTCATTTTGAGTCATTGTTATGAAAGCATGTATCTCAAAAGCAGAAATATAATTCATCTGAGAAGGGCATCTTTTGTAGTGGAGACAAACATTGCTGTTACGTTTTCTTGACTGACTGAGCAATTATATTAGAGTTCAGTCAGATATGATTTGCTGTGAAGCCCTAAACAGAATCTGTGTTTCTCAACTCTCTATTCTGCTATTGTCCATTACATCCTAGTGAGTCCCATTGCTCAGAAGTGGCTTAGTTTTTCTTAGTAAAAATAAGTTTCAAATAATGCAGTGGATCTGATTCATTGGTTGGACACAGACATTATAATTGTAATTTTGCATTAGAATTCATATGGGTGTTATTAGAAAATATGTTAGCCCATTATCTGCCATAGATTGAACATTTTTCCCTGTCAATATACCACTCGTGTTGTACCAAGTTATAAGGTATATTTCCTATATTGTACTATGAGTTCTATGAAAAGTAGCAGTTGGCACCATGTAACCCAAGCTGATGCTCAAAGAGAATATATTGAATTAGTTTATGATGTGCACTGTAGAGAAAATGCATTCCTATTTTCATTTTATAGTTGTAAGACCACTCAATTTCTGTGTCATTAATTATATGTTTTAGATTCTTACCAATCTGAAAAAGACATATCTTTTGGGAACTGAAATATATAAACGCTTAAACTAGTGGCGTAATAGTTAACTGGAAAATACAAGGAGAGAGCATCTTCCTTATAATACAAGAACAAATTAATACTTTTAACATTCAAATAAATTGGAAATTATAAAGGGTGGATAAAATGTCTACCTTTTGAGTTGTGAGTTTTGAAGATTAGCTTATAGCCTTCCACATAAAGGCATCCAGAAAGCTATAAAGACTCTTTTTGATAACTTATAAAACATTTTTAGTTCATTTTAGTTACCATGATGTTAACACATACTCATTGTACACAGTAATGAGACTCACTGTTAGGTTTCCATAGATGAAACACATTGACTCTTAGTCTGTCACTAGGGATAAATCCTTTATAGTTATTTCTCTACTTGTCAGTGGGGTGTATATATTGTACCACTGGGTTGACTTCTCAGTGGTTAATATTGAAATCATTCTGTCTTCCCTTCCCTTCTCAATTCTGTGTCTACAGCAAGCCACTGATGCTGACATTGGAACTGACCTCGTCCCTTCTATCACAGTGAAGGTATTGTACCAGGTTTACATGGTAATGTGTAAACCTTATTACATATTTCATCACATCTGTCACTGTTGCTACCCTGGCAGTAGCTTATTGAAAAGTAAAATAAACACTTGGAACTTTAGGTTTTCTTTAGCTGTGGGTAAATGCAAAACCTTCATTGTTATCTGCAAATATAAAGCTCAGAGTTGTATTTATAGTAATATGCATATAATAGAAACAATTATTATAACTGCCTTCTACTTTTATTTAAATGTGTAATATGAATCAGGCTTTTGCTCTAGAAGTAAAGTAAAGATTTTAAATCTGATCAAGAAATCGTGTCATTCTCATTCATAACAGACCAGCCAGTTGATGGTAGGCGTCATGTAGGGAAGACTGTGAAATGATACTGGGAAGAACATGCAGGCTGGTAATACCACTCTTCCATGTGTGGTTATGTGTGTGTTTGAATAGAATTCCCAGCCATTTATCTGCCATAACATTAACTCTAAATGGATATATTTATAGCAAAAAGTATTAAATGAAGAAGCCACAAAGTACAGTAGTGACAAATTCATGATTCTGGAAAAGTAGAATACGAAGGATGTGGTTTTGGTTAAGACTTTTAGGTCTGTCACTGAAGAATTTTAGAACTAGAAATCAAATGCAGAACTCTCTGAAGGCATTTAGATTAAAGTGTAGTAATCGGTCAGCATGTTATTAAGCTGAAAATACTTATCACTGCACAGACCAAAGAAGCCAGGAAAAGCTGTGGATTTTGGCGATTTGCTTAGTCAAAACTTGGTCGAGGCTTTCTATTTTCCTAGACTATGGGCTGCTACCCTTGGAAGAGCTCAACAGAGCACAGTTCACATCAATTGTGCTCACATCCACTTAGCCCAGCAGGTGGCCCAAGTGTGAAGATCTTTGGTTTGAGCTGAAGGGAACCTAGTCTTGTTATAATTTCCTAAGCTAATTTTTTTTGAATTCTTGCCACTGGAAACAAGGGTGGTCTTTCCCCAGTTTCCCTTCCCCAGTCCAATTAAATGCTCTATCTCATTAATGCTTCTGTGTCTCCAAAGGTATTAGTGGCAGGAAATCAAACACTTAAGGGAAAAAATAACTGCTGAGTTCCAGGAATGATGCATACTTTTGTGTCGGTAAACCTCTTTCATACCAATGTATAATGTTGTTCAGGCAAGTACACAAAATAATTCAGGCATACACTGAGGTAAATTGCTAAGAGAAATCCTGTGCCTAAGTCAGATAACATTGCTTATTCTGCCCTCTTCATGCCCAGCAAGCCAGAAGATACTGCTACAGGTAAACACACTTTTCCTTTTTTGCAGTTCTTTGGCTTTCCTAGCCACCTTAAAATTATGGCAGGACACTGCTGAAAATTCTCTTCTGTTACTGAAATTTACCGTATTTGAGAATGCACGAGGCAATGCTCTTTCTCATTGCTGCTGTGAAAGCAGGAAAAAATGCAGGATATTACAGTTGCATGAACTGGCTGGACTCACACTGCACACACAGTGATTTCCTGAGCCTGTCTGACAGTTTCTATACAAATTTCTGCTAGAAATCTCTCACTTTATGGCCTTTTGTTACAATAGCAGTCAAGATGTATAACCATGCAAGTTTCCATCATAATAAGTCCTGTTAATTGAGAAAAAAATTTCATCTGTTTTGAATGAATGAAAATGTGGCTATGTTGAGTATGTGTGCATGACACGTGACCGTTGATTCCAGGCAGCAAGGTAGAGTGGCTGCTTATACCTGGTCTTTTGAGTCATATTTATATATCTGGGATGAAAAGTTGGTATTATATTTCCTAAGGATTATATTTTATTTTATTAGAAGCAGAAAGTAGCATGGAAAGTTCTTGTATTAACATTTTATATTTTCTTAATAGTCTATAATTATTTTCCTCTTAAAATGGAGGTTTATGATCTAGCCAAGTTTTTAACTCTTTTTTTGGCTCAAGCACAGCTATCCTTTGTTACTGTAGTTATTTTTGTCACATCCCTTTGATTCGTGTTTTATAACTGCCCAGTACATTATTGGGATTCAATAAACACAAAGCTATCACAATTGTGCATCTAAACCAGACACAAATCCCATTGTAACAATGTAAAATTGTGTAGTTGTGTCTAAGTAGACATCATTATACTAGCAGGGTCAGACTATCTCTTCCTTTACAAGCAGCTTGTTCTAAGGCGTTTTCATTTTTGCTTTGAAAATAGAACTCTGATTATGATTTTCAGCTCTCTTTATTGCCTCAGTGGTCTTGGACATGGTATTTACCTTCCAAACTTCTGTTTTCCAATCTTTATCTCTGAATTTCTATTTTCAAACTGAAAATGGGGATCCTTTGTCATTTGTGAAATTATTTTGAGATTAAACACAGTTGGTGGAAAAGGTACAGTCCCTGAGTTCTGGCATACAGCAGATAAAACTGTAATGCAGTGGGTTTGGACCAATTACTTGGCCACTCTGAAGCACAATGCTCTATTCTGTAGAATGGTGTTGATAATGCGTGCTTCACACTATTGTGAAGATGAAATGGGATAATGCACAGAAGTGACTTATGAGCATGGTTGCATGAATATAGAAGGCTGCAGATGGCTATGATTATTAATATTACTAATTTTATTTAAAGTACATATAGAGACTAGCACTATCTTACTATCAGTAGTAAAATACTTAAACTTTGCTCTGTTTAGTGGACTAGCTATTTAAAAGAAGGTTGTTTGAACCACTTGCATGGATTTTTCTTGCTAAGATGTTATGCTATTCACAGCACTATCAGATGTCATTGAGGAAGTTTTGTTTGTGACTTGCTAATTTTCTGTTGTACTCTAAATGTTTACAAACTAAACCAGTGATTCATTGTTAATTTGCTATATTTATCATATTTGTTTGCATCAATAATTTTAAAAAAAATTTTTACTTTGTAGCTCAAAATTTTTATGTTTAATCTATTTTTAAGTTCTATAAAATGCTGACTTAAAATTAATACACTTACTGACTGTATCTATGTAAGGTTTGCAGTCCAGTCTCAAATTTTTGTACATTTTAAATTAATACATATATATGTCTATATAATTAAGGAATAGGTGATACATGCATTTTACTGAAGAGAAGATTCAGAAGTACTTTTCTTAAAAATAAGGACATCCTTACACTGTGTCTGTTAATATTAGGATGATGGTCTCATACAGCAGAATCTAGTCAGTAGCCTGACCTGCCTGCTCCAGAGCAGATATGCCACACAGAAGAGGCTCTTAATGAGCCAGTGACTCCTGGGTGTAAGAGTCACTGGGATGGGGGCTACCGTGAAAATATCAGTATTTGGGTCTGCCTTGGAGATTCTGACTGTTTGGTGACCCTACTGAAACTGGTGATTGTGCTGTTTTAACACGAGTCATGCGTATCACAAAGAGACTAAGTAAGGAGGCTGGAACTTCTAGGAGACCAAAACCAAAGGGAGAGCATGTCCAGCGCAAGTCAGGCCTTTAAGCTTTTCTCTAATGGCCTAAAAATAACACTGTAGCATGGGTCCAGTGAAGATCCTTTGTCTTTTGGCTTCAGGTGAGGCTCTTCCTGGTGAGGGCGAGAACTTCTGACTTTCTGAGCCCATTCTCACCCTGTTCCCCACGGCGAGGGGGGGGGCGGGGGGGCGGGGGGGGGCGGGGACAGGGTGTTGCCCCTGAGCATTTAGGCAGTGATTCCTGTTGAGCTTGGAGGATTTTCTTAGCATCATCAGGCAGGAGCAGTAGTTTGGGAAAACGGCTACTTTAGAAATGCATGAGTCAATGTCACTATTCTTTGGTATTTTCTAGAACTGGTTATGTCGTCTATCTTTGTGAGAAGCCATGGAAGAAAATGCAGTGCTTAAGTAGATGTGTAGAGTAGGGTAAATCCATTAAGTAAGGCACTCACAAGAGAGTAACTTAAGAGGAAATGTACTGATACTAGATAAGATAAATGTGTCATGACAGTGTAACTATATGTGAAAAAAGAATGAACACATTTATTTCTTGTTGTAGTTATTCAGTAGCCATGAGGGAAGAATTTTCTTTTCACAGAACCTTTAAAACAGCTTAATGGAGATGTAATTCACATACCACATGACTCACACACTTCAGTGACTTTCAGTTTATTTGCAGAATTGGGGAACCATCATCGCAAAAACATTTGGTCTCCAGTAAAAGATATACCATCCCTGTTAGCCGCCATTCGCATCTGTCCTATCTGAAAGCAACTACTAATCTATTTTTCTATAGATTCACCTGATCTACACATTTCAAGTAATAGGATTATATAATATGTGGTTCTCTGTGACTGGCCTCTTTCACTTAGCGTAAGATTTTCAAGGCTCACATATGTCATAGCACGCACAGATACTTTATGTTTCTCTCTCTTTTTTTTAAAACCGTGAATCGAACTCGCAACCTCACATTTGCCAGGCAGGCGCTCATGTTGCTGGGCCAAATCCCCAGCTCCCATGTCTTTCTCTTTTTTGATGAATACTGTTTTATTATATAGATGTGTCACTTTTGTTCATGCATTCATCATGATGGACATTTGGAGGATTGTTTCTACTCTTTGGCTATCATGAATAATGTTGCTATGGGCATTTGTTCAAATTTTTGGGTTACATACATTTTCATTTCTTTTGCCGTGGAATTGTGAGGTGGTATGGTAAATTTTTGTTCAGATTTTTAAAGAAATTGCCAACCTGTTCTTCAGTGGTTGTACCATTTCATTCCCCACTAACACTGTGGGAGGCTCTGGCTCCTTTAGCGCCTTGCTAACACCTGTTGCCTGCCCTTTTGATTTCAGTTGTTTCAGTGTCTGGGTAGTAATCATTTTGGTTTTGGTTTGTTTTTCCTTAATGAATAAAGATGCCAATTATCACTGCAGTGTACATTGACCCTCTTTAAATCTTCCCTGTAGAAAAATCTGTTCATCTCCTTTGCCCATTTTCTAATTTGTAGAACATTTTAATCTCCCATCAAAGTTGTATTTTTTTTGTGGCTCATCATTTTATCTTGGCTTTTCTAATTATTTTCTGGTGATGTTTAAGTAGTTATAAAAGTCTTTAAATTTAGGTAAATATAATTTTCTATTAATAACACTTTCTGTTCTCATAGGTTATACTGCAGAGCCGACTGGCTTTGCAAAAAGTCAAATTGTCAGTCTATGTGCAGCCACCACTAGCACTGACTTGTGATCACTTCAGCTTTGACTTCATGGGTGAGTTTTTGTTGTGGCTTGAAATTTACCATGGTGCAAGGATTTTCAGAAGAATAATATTCGTGTGTTTATTTCATGGTTACTTTTCTGTCTAAATACTGAAAACAAAATTTTTCTGAAACCATTGTTTATGTTTCTTTATATTTTCTCTACAAGTAACAAGCATAGACATTCAATTAATTATTTTTTTTATGGCTACATATTTATAAGTGCTTTTTCGTAGTAGTTGGGCCTGCTATTGTTTTTAAATAGTGTAATTTGAAAGGCTTTCTTTATTAGTGTTTCTTTTGAATCAGTAACATTTAAAGAAAGAATATTAGTTTTAGGATTGGCCTGAGTTTGAATCTAACTCTGCCACTCACTGTTACATAATTTTGGTCAAACTATTTTACTAGTCACTTAAGCCACAGTTATGTTAATTGGCAAAAGGAATATTATCTCTACTGCAGGATTATCTTGAAGATTTAATTGGAAAATTATTAGATCCATGACAGTGCCTAAAATAGTAGACATGGACATGTAAATGGCAACTCTTAGTAAGATTCCATTGTGTAGACTCTTTGTTTTTTTATTTTAAAAGGCAAAACAGAAAAAAAACAATAAAAGTGATGCAGAATTTTTAAAAAATAGTAGGAAATTAACACTATATATAACAATATTGCATATTGTTATTTTAGAAGTAGTTGTCCAGGTTAAAAAATCTAGGCACAAAAAATGATCAAACAAACAAAGACAGCACAAACTATTCTTTTAGATGAACTAACAGAGAATTAGTAGTATAGGTATCTATCTTGTATACATATACATACATACATTTATGTATGTGTACCTACATACATATAATCTTTTCTTTCTTCCTTCTCTCCTTTCCCCTATCCCAATTGTTCTTTCCTTCTGAGCACTTTCTTTCCCTTTCACTATCACAATATGTATTGTACATTTTGAATCTTATTACTTGTTCAATTTTTAATTTTTATTTTTTATACTAAGGAGACAATATAATATTTATAAATATGAGTTTGATTTATTTCACTTAAGAGTATGGTCTCTGGTTCCATTCATTTACATATAAAATCCTCAAGGTTATCCTTTTTTATAGCTGAGTAATATTCCATTATATACAAATACATCTTTTTTAACCATTCTGTGGTTAATGGGCATTTGGGTTGTTTCCAAGATTTAGCTATTACAAATTGTGCTGCTATAAACATGGACACAGATGTATCATGTGGTATGACATTTTCAGTTTTTCTTAGAAAATACCCAAAAGTGGAATAGCTGGATTGAATGAGACTTCCAATCCTAGTTTTTTGAGGAATCTTCATACTGATTTCCACAGTGGTTGCACCAGTCTTGTATAGAAGATTCTGTGCTTAAGACTCTGCTTAAAGTGCTCGTGACAGTACTGGCACACAGGGTATGCTTTACTAACTGTTGTTAATAACGTTTGCCTTGATGGTATAATTTATATCGCTTGTAATTTGCTTATAGCACCAGAGACGACTAGAGAGGTAGCCTTTTCGGTTTATTTGAAGAGAAGTTATACACCATCCGAACTGGAAGGAAATGCTGTTGTTTCTTATTCCAGACCCACAGGTAAACACACAATTGTT
Organism: Dolichotis patagonum; assembly: GCA_004027295.1. Classification (NCBI taxonomy): domain Eukaryota; kingdom Metazoa; phylum Chordata; class Mammalia; order Rodentia; family Caviidae; genus Dolichotis; species Dolichotis patagonum. The sequence continues at coordinate 76,451 of PVJX010001357.1, forward strand.
AACAAATCTACAAGCCCATTTATTCCTTTAAGTTATCAGAGTTATGAGTTAAATGATGATGTCTATATGGAGGTAAAACATAATATAAAATATAATTAAATTGAAATCTTTTTCTACTGTTAAAAATTGTATCTTCTGATTGCTTTTATGTATTGTGAGTCGTTGATGTTTCTGGTTAGCTGATTTCCATATATAACATTTGGTTTTCTCTTTCTAGTAGCAAATCTGATATTTTTACTTCTACTAGAAAAATGTGACATTATTTATTCAAACTAAAGAAAAGGTTAGTCTCAGTAACAACAACAAAAAAGATTATTATGGGTTACTTTAACATTAAAACAGTATTCAAGTCTTCAGGGTTTTAGATACTTTTAATGACTGAATAAAACTCCTTAGTATCTTACATATTAAAATATTTAAGAACAGATCATTAAAATTTGGTTTATGTTTTTGAAATAAACTCTTTAGATTTTAAAAGGTGTCTTTAGTCCAGAAGAGATCCAACTATTACAAATTTCAACTTAGTTGAGTCCAGTTTGATTCTTTTTTCTTTCCTATGAATTCTTCCTAGTAGCAGTTTGACATCAGTTGATTTGTAGAAAATAAGAATTAATTGTTGTTACCTCTTTTAAAAAACTTTTAAAGGTAAGGTAGGTGATAAAGTATTATAAATATTGTATCTGTGTTTTTGAAACATTATTGTTCAGTTTTCTTAGTTTTTAAAGATTTAAAAATGACTTATTCATATTCCATTTATGGTTATTTGTATATTTGGCGATGTCTTTCATAATTGTAATTCTTTTCTTGGTCTAAATGAATTCTCTTATTCACTGACAATTCTATGTCTTCTGATACTGTATAACTTAAGTATGTGTTCAGAAATTTCTTGCTTCATAAGTTACTTTGCTTTGAATTGTATTAAAATTTGTTTTTAGCTAGAAATGATACTTAACTAGTTACCATATTTTAAAATCTGGGGTTAAACAAATCTTTTTATGTTAAATGATGTTCATAAAACTGGCTTCAGTAAGAAATAAAAGCTGGGTGTAGTGGCACAGGCCTGTAATCCTAGCATTTGGGAGGCTGAGGCAGGAGGATTGTTGAGAGTTCAAGAACAGCCTGGACTACAAAGTGAGCTCAAGGCTAGCCTGCATATGAGACCCTGTCTCAAAAAGACAGAAGAAGAAAAAGAAAAAGGAGAAGGAGGAGGAGAGAAAGAAGAAGAGGAAGAACAGGGAAAGAAGGGAGAGAAGGGGGAGGGGGAGGAATAAAAACTTTATAAAGAATTAAGGAATGATGGAGTGCTTGGTTGAGTATTTCTAAAATGAACATTAAGGTTTCCAGTCTTATTTTGCTTTGAGTTGTTTGGCTAAAATTGGTAGATCTTTTTATCATTAATTGAACATTGTGGTAGTCAGGAATTACTACACTTTACTTGGTACTCTTTGAGTATACAGTTGAGTATACAGTTGTAGAAACTGCTGACATCTTAAGTAATTCTCTCATTTATTTTCAAGAAAGGCTAGCAACATGGGGTTAAATATAAATTTAAAATAAAGAAATTGGTAATTGTGAGTAGACAAAATGCTTAAAGTACATGAGAATTGTAAAATTAGTTTGTGAGCTTATGGTTATACATACCATAGCTATCGTGCTTTTCTGTGGATAGAATTAAAAGATAATGAGTTATTGCTGAACCAGAGAGCATAGATGTTAACTGACTAAAAGTGGATTATAAACAAATGTTGAAAAAGTATGTAAAAATAAAAGAGTACCAAGACAAACTGCAAAAACCCAAACAAACATTACTCTATAGTAGTAGCTACTAAAATTATTTCAAGCAAGAGTAAGTAGAAATATTTTGTATTTGGTCTTTTTCTCTCAGGTTTATTTTTGTTTAATACTTAATACCATTTACATACTGCGTGTTTTGGTGTCTGGCTGGATCATACATCTTTATCTCTGCTGCTGCATTTACACTAGACTAACACTCATAGGCTCCTGGGAGCAGAAGGGCAAGTTCAGTGCTGGGTTTCACTTATGTTGGACTCTCCAGTGGGGAGGACTTTGCAGTATTTACTGGAGGGTATTTACACCATCTCAGTCTGTCAACTGTGTTAATTTGTATTTAAGAAGACATGTTAAATTTTTTTTGTAACTTTATCATGGGTAACTTGTTGCATTTTTTTTCCTCTCCCACGCATTTTTACATTGCCTCTGATGGACAGATCGAAATCCTGATGGTAAGTGAAAAGAAAAAAATGGTTTTCCAAACTGAAATTGTATTGATGAACTGGATAGTTTTATATCATGAATGAAGTGTGCATATAAACTGCTGTTTTATTTTAACTATACAAGCTTCATTAGGATGACTAAATCCTTGATCCTCCTGAGGAAAGCTTGGTAGATATTTCTACAGGGAATTATCAATTTTAGTTGTTCAGAGTCATGAGAAATAAAGGCAGGAGTAAGAACACAGTGACTGTTTTGAAAAAAACATCCAAGATATTGTTTACAACTTACTGCTGAAAGTCATTGGTTATTACCTGCATGTTCTTTTATTTTACTGAAAATAAAGAATAAGAAAAAAAATATATTTGAAACTAAATTCTAAATTGTTTTCTTACTGCCCAAGAGGACCTACCTTTTTCTCTGATAAGAGTAGTCTGTGTGGGCCTGGGGATTTAGCTCAACAGCGTAAGTGCCTGCCTGGCAAGCGGGAGGTCATGAGTTCAATCCCTGGTCCCCACTCCTCCCCCCAAAATACGAGTGGCCTGTGTATTTATTTTGTAAGCCCCTTTCTTGTCTTGTTTAGAGTTTGTTGGAGGCTGTATTGGATGGTCTGGCTACTTTGCAGGGTGTGTGGTACATGTCTGTAATTCCAGCTGTATGGGAGGCCGAGGTGGAAGATGGCAAGTTTTCAGCCATGCTGGGCAACTTAAGGAGACCATGCCTCAGAAACCAAAAGAACAAGCAAACAAATGAATGCCTGGGCCCTTGAACTGCAGGGTCAGTGTTGTACTTGTCCCTCCCCCATAAATTCTTCGTTTATGACTCTGCTATAAAATATATTATAATGTGAATTTCAAACAGTTTTGTTACTTAGCTTTTCCTAATACATTTTCAGTTCTTTGAGGGTAAGGATCCAGTGTGCCTCTTTGAATTCTGCAATATCAGAGTACAGAGCAAACACTAAAATTATGCCTTATTTTGATTATTTCATCCTACATCCATATACCTCATATGATGGTTTATCTTTGCTAAAAGATAAAAGACAAGGATAAAATTTTTTATCTAAATTTTTTCAATACAAAATTTAGATAAAAATTAATAATAAATGTAGTTAATATGCTTAAAAGCACAACAGTATTTTCCCCTACAGTTTTGGTGATGCCAACACCTTAAATCACATAGCATCTATCAGCTTGAAATGTGAAGGTGAATATGCAGTTGTGTGAGAAACGTCTCAGTGGAGGTAAATGTTTAGTTTAGCCACACAATGCTTACTGTCTTAGCTAACTTCCTCGCTGCTGGGACAAAGTGCACAACATCCACAAGTTAAAGTTTGGTTCACAGTTTATAGAGGCTTCAGTCCATAGTGGGCTGGTTTCAAGGCAGGGAGGCGTAGCAGAGGGGAATTGCAGAGAAGAAATAATCCATCGCAGGGCAGACACACAGGGCAGGAGCATTGGCTTTCTTTTCCCTTTACTGTATATTCCATCTAGGCTACCAGCCTATTGACTGGTGCAACCCACACCCCGGGGAGGCTTCAGTCTTAGAACTATGTTAATGCAACTAGTGGCCTGTTCCAGTACCACACACTTGAATCCCGGCGCTACAAACCCGTGATGAGGCCACCTTCCAAAAGCCCCACCTAGGTGTGTGGGAGATGTTGGTGGGGAGCGTTGTCTATCTAGATACAAGTCATAACACTTACCAAATCAGAATTTAGGTCACCCAAAATAACCTGTTATTATTAATGATGAAGATTTACATTTTATTTCTCAAGAATGCATGCTACTGAAAGATTTTAAATAGAATTTTGTAAAATATCATAATACTATTATTTAGATGAGTAGTTTTAAACTTTAAAAATCCAGTAAGGTTTATTGTTAAAAAGAAATTTATTCCCTTTCTGTAAATCCAGCCCAAACCATGAGGAAAAATAATCATAATGTACAAAAATGTTAATGTTTTAATACAAAGCTAAAACTATTTTAATAATTTCTTCTGATACATTTTAAAATTCTAATTAAGTTTTAGAGAGTAGAGTTTAAATCATCACCTCCACCTAGTAGGCAAGAAAATAACATGGTGCCACTGAGATCTTATACAGGAAGCCTCATATTCCAGTGAACAATCTGTTTTACTGTCCTGATTGATCCAGGCTGTGGTGCAGATAAACAGTCCTGCTCTTACATGTGAAAAGAGAAGCAAATGAGGTGTATGTTGTCCCACAAGAGTTTGTCTCCATTATTCCTGCATTAAAGTGACAGGACACTGGCAGTGTGAAACACGACTGCGGATGAAGCCTAGGATGCAGCCAGACATAACAGGAAGGGGGCAGGAAGTTCTGGCTCCCAGACTTTGCTACTGCTCCAGTGCTCCTTGTTTGCAGTAAGAAATGACTCTAGCAGTCCTGGAAAGAGTGCTGAGGCCTTATTATATAGATGTGAGATACACAGAGCTGTCCTGCTCTAACATCCATGCTGTTTTCCATTTCAAAGCAAGTTTTGATGCCTGTTTGACAGTGGGCTTTTAGGTGTGCCAGGTGCAGTTAGAATTCTCTTTCAGAACATAGGATTTTTTTATGGGAATTTTCTTTCTGAGTATGAAATAATTTAGTGACTATTTTCACCATAGTAGTCGCAGCTATCCATTTCTCTAGTGGGTTAAGGGAAAGAATATTTAAGGGTAGGTAGATTATATGGTTAAAAAAAAGAAAGAAAGAAAACCAAACTTTACAGAAAAAAAATCAGAGTGCTGGATGACTAGTTTTTCTTTTACCCATAGTTGGATAAAAGAAATTTTAAAAGTTTCATTTTCCTCAGTTTAACTTTCAAAGAATTGAATAAGCCAGATAAAGAAACTACTTTATCAATTACATAGGGGAAATGTCACTGCTGGTGGGTAGCATTTTGTCTGCTTAGTCTCTCAACTAAGTTGAAGACTCTTCCATGAGTAGCTTTGAAAACTCCTGAAACACGTAATTCTTTCTTCTTTGTCACAGATCTACACAGGCATACACTCCAGTTTGCCTCTACAAGTGTTTGTTTTCAGGGTCCTTGATACAGTTACAACATGATGAGTAGTTAGAAGCCAAATTTAAACTGAAATTTCTCAAAGTGTAAGTCCCACTGGAATTGTGTCTCCAGTAAACCCTTATCGACATACTACAGACTGTATTTTGAAATGCTTGGATTTTAATTTTATAAGAAATGCCACAAAATAGTGGCATTCTAATTTTTCTCCTAATAGTATGGCTTCTTTAATCTGGTTTTAAAGGATTTTACTTTTTGTTTTTCCCAATGGTAAAACTCTGCAATTTGCCATCATTTTTATTAAGTATGAGTGTCATCATTTTTCAACATAATGTTTTCCAAATGTCCTGTGAAACAGATTTAAAATTCCTGGAGAGAAAAATTCTGGAGACATTCTACAAATCTTAGCAATTGTGGACCATTGCCTAGTGTGTGATTGTCATTAACTGACCTAACTGAACTGTGGATGGAGTTCTAATGTATTTCCCTGTTGCAGTTATTACTGCTTGCCATCTGTTTGCTTCCATTTCTGAAAACTTGTGTATACTGTCTGTCTCTTTAGCTTGAGATCTTGGAGATTTAGGGTAATCGTCATATCTATAGACTCAGTTACATAAAGCCAGTGTTGCCGATCCTTTGAAATTGCTATAAACCATGAATTAAATCAGTACCTGGTCTAAGTAGCACACAAGTCATTGTACAGATTTAGAAGAACATTTGCAGCAAATTTTTTGTTTGAACAATTAGATCAGAAAAAGTATATAGAATCTGGTTCACCTTTGTATGTAGGTAGAATTGTCAGTTGAAGCATTTTTGTTATGCACTGTACATTGAAAATGGAAGAGACAGAAAGAGGTTTCCATTTCTTTGTGCTTTCCAGATTGAATCTATTAGTTGAGATTGTAATTTATCATAGCAGAAACGTATTCATGGGGGTCACTTTTCATAGTTGGGATGCAGGTAGAATATATGGAAATTTATTCAATGTTGGAAAAATTAGTGTTTGTCACTTTATTTGTAGTGGTATTGATAGTTGTGGTTTGGATGATATCTAAGATCATGTTACCATAATATTTTTGACTAAAAACATTTTACTATTGTAAATTATATATACACATGCTTCTGAAAAGCCTTACAGAATGTCAGGAAATAATACTCTGGGAATATCTTGAGAAACACCAGTTATAATTTGCGTCAAGTATTCAGGGGAAGTGAATTTAACATCTGTTAGTTAGGAACAAAAGGTAAATCGGGTAAAATGTGATGGTAAAATTGCCGATGTTGAAGAGAATGATAAACATGCTTCACATGCTCTGAGAACATGTTTAATTGGCTCACATGTCCATTGTGGGTGATCACTCGCCTTGCTATGGACAGGTGGTACAGGAGAGTGTGCTCCAGCTTGGAGGTGGAGTCAGCCCTTAGCTCCCATTGTCATTAGCAAACTTGATGGCAACCTCTAGTGACACTGCCTGAGTTGTGTCTCTGTCTTAGCCGCTTCTGCTTTTGCTATTCTTAAATTTCTCATGGACTCCATTATAATGAAATAAAAGAATTAATGTTCTGATCCATTGAGAAGAGTAGGTCATTTTGAGTTTTATATTCTCTGCAGTCATATGCATTACACTGATATAAAATTCTATATTAGATGTTTCATCTTTCACCTTCTTACCCAGTCAAAAGCAGAGTCTTAGAATCAAAAAAATGAAAACTAAGATTGAACTGTTGCTTTTGTAGATCTTTTAAGTAGAGAAAGTAATTTACTTGAGTTTCAGTTTTGTCCTCCATAAAAGTATTGACAAAGAGATTAAAAAGTTTTGTAAAATTCTGATAGGAAACTTGTTATTTTATTCAGAATGACTGTGTAAACTTTTCAGAATGTTACTTAAAGTGATACGTAGTTATAATGGCTTTAGAAAAATTTAATTCCCATGAAAGTAATATCTTTCATAGTAATGTATAAAATGGACATGGACTTCAGTGGAACTTCAGAAGAGTGAAATCATGCTTTCAGGGTCATAATTTATTGAAAAATTTTTATATAAGTTGAATCTTTAATAAGTAAAAAAACCTAAGGATTTAAAATATTGAGTAGAGAAAATTTTAGATATGATTAGAGAGAATCTTTCAATACAGACTTCTCATTCTTTACTCATTTTAGCCGATAGTCATGGATTAGACCTAGAGTTTTGAAGATCTTAATTCAAAGACTTAGTGCAGTAATTGTATATAAGTAGCTATAATGATTTTTATGGTATACAAATGTGACAATTTAAAAAATGATGCTGCTATTAAAGACAGACTTCATGCTTATGCTTCACAGATTTTATTTTTGCTTTGCACTTTTTGAAAATAGTAAAAACATGATATGCAACAGCACTGTACAGTTATTTTAGTTATACTGAACAAAATAGGCAGGCAAGAGAATTTACCAACTAAGATAATGTTGCCACTCAAACTTTCAACTACTCTTTTTCTAAATTATTTGTTGATATAGATCTGCATTTCTGTCTTTTATTTCAGGCATTCCTCGAGTTATCCAGTGTAAATTTAGACTCCCCCTGAAGTTAATCTGCCTACCAGGTCAGCCTTCAAAAACTGCAAGCCACAAATTAACCATTGATACCAACAAATCTCCAGTCAGCCTTCTCAGTCTCTTCCCAGGTAGGACTTTTGAAGTAACATACCTGTGGCATCAGAAATATTAGGAATTTCAAGCCGAATCCTTCATCAACAGATAATGAGGGGGTAATTATCAGATAATTATTAAGAATATGAAATGCCTCTAGGACTTTGCATCTTATTTCCCTATTTAAATGCTAATAGGTTATGTCAACAGTGAAATTAGATGCACCTTTTTAGTTTTATTTAAATTATTACAATAATTATTTTCTTTTGTATTCAGAAATAAAACCACCAAATGTATCTGTCTTAGACTGGAATTTCATGGCTTGGAATTTATTTATTATTCATCTTTATTACATATTTTTGGATATATCCCTTTGCTAAGAATGTAAATATTATTACTCATCTTCACTGTGGGCTTCTGGATATTACATTTAAAAAGTGTATTCTCATGCTCCTGAAAAGCAATCCTCTAAGTAGGTGCTTCTTGTGGTTCTGCTATCTGCAGAAGCTAGGAGGAGCAAATAAACACTCATTCTGGCTCTGGTGGCTTAGGGACTATTAGGGCTTGAAGGCACAGTGTGCATTTGAGGTAATTTGTGGACGCGTGACTCTCTCCAGGTGTTTATGTTTCATTCTGAGCATGTTCTGAAAAACAGAGGCTTCAATTGGATAGCAGTGGTGGAGAACCTATGACATGCATGTTGTTGTATTTTTCTTTTAAGGAGAAAGATGTTAATGTGTGACTTGTGTTTTCTAAACTAAAACTTAAGCATTCAGGTTTAATTTCAGTGTTGACACTTTGTGGTAAATAAGTGGATTTTGGGTTGCAGTTTGTGGACTCTGTCTCCAAAATGCTCACCATCGCTGGAATAAAGCATCTTGAGGAATCAGGGTTTCAAGTGTGACACATCCATTAACTTTCTTAGTGATGGGGTGGAATCACAGAAAAAATATGCAGATTAAATCAACTCTTTCAAGTCTGGCAATAAAAAATTAACCCCGTTGGCTATGAGATGTACCATTATCCTTGCAATTAAGGAAAAGATTTAGAATACAGAGACTATTTCCCATAAGGTTTAGAAATTTGTCATTGGCCAATTTTTGTTATTAATTAAAGTGCATTAAAATTATTTCTCATTAATTTGAAATACTTAAAAAACTTTGTTTATATATAACTCTTTGAAAATATTTCCAAAATTAAATTATGCTCTGGTATAATTATTACATTCCTAAGTTATTTTTCAGTGGCTACCTGGTTGTCACTCTTTTTTTAAAAAAACTAAGTTTATTGGTACAGTTTAGATATATATAATGATCACATCATCATGGGAAATTTGTACCTATACATGATATATCCTGTTTCTCTTTTTTTTTCCAATCCCCTCCTATCTTTTCAACCCCTTTCCATCCATTCTTATAAGGCTTTGTTTCTATTTTATCCTTTTTTTGTCATTTTTTTCGCTTACCTCCTTATTCTGTCATCGCTCTCTAGTTCCCACTCTTTTGAATCATTTCTTCCTATTTCACTATACTTGTTACACACTTTGCTCCTTATTTATCCTTTGGGTTTCTCACACCAAAGAAACAATGCGATGTTTATATATGTGTTTGTTGTATTTCACTTATGGTTTCAAGATGCTTCCATTTGCCTAGAAATGTCTCAAGTTTATCCTTTTTATGGCTGAGTAGATCTCCATTGTTTAAAAAAATCTTTTTTATCTATTCCATGGTTGATGGTCATTTGGGTTGTTTCCAAGATTCACCTACTACAAACTGTGCTGCTATAAACATGGGTGTGTGTATATTGCTATACTATGATGTTTTTAATTCTTCTGAGAAGATACAAAGAAGGGGAATAGCTGGGTCAAATGAGACCTCTATTCCCAGTTTTTTGAGGAATCTCCACACTGATTTCCACAGTGGTCGTACCAGTTTACCCTCCTACCAACACTGGAGAAGTGTTCTTTTTTCCCCTCACAACCCCTCCAGTGTTTGTTATTAGTTGAATTCTCAATAATTGCCATTCTTTCTGGAGTGAGATGGAATGTCAGTATTGTTTTAATTTGCATTTCTTCAAAGACAAGTGATGTTGAACATTTTTTCATATATTTATTTGCTGTTGGTATTCCTTCCTCTGAGAAGTATGTATTCATCTCAGATGCCCATTTTTTTGAATTGAGTCTTTAAATTTGGGAAGTATAATTGTTTTAAATTCTTTGTATGTTCTAGATATTAGTCCTTTGCTGAGGGACAGCTGGCTAAATTTTTTTCCCACTCTGTGGGTTGTCTTTTCATTCTATTGGTGATTTCTTTTGTTGTGCAAAAGCTTTTTTATAGGATAAGATCACAGTTGTTGCATTATTATGTTACCATTTTTGTAGTGATAGCACTTAAAATCTATTCTTCAGCAGTTTCCAAACACCTAGATTATGTTTTTTAACTGAAGTCCACATACTGTGGAAGAGGTTTTTGAAATTATTTGTCCTAATTGAAATTTTATGTCCTTTGACCAACGTCTTGCCTGTATGTCCTACTCAGCTTGTCCTCACTCAGCTTCTGGCAACCAGTAGTCTATGAATGGCTTCTGTGATTAGTTTAATTTGTTTTTTTTTTTTATCCCACACAGAAATAAGAGCATGTAGAGTTTGTTGTTTTATGTGTGGCTTTTTTCACTAAAGTTACTATCATCTAGGTTCATCCATCTTGTTGAAAATTGCAGGATTTTTAAAAGCTAAATAGTATTCCATTTTGTATATCTCTTTATTTTTTTGCAGTTTTTTTTATTAGTACATATTTTATTAGTACATATTTCTAATGTATAACGATTATATTCTTTATGGGGAATGGGGAATTCTTTATGGTGAATGACACATCTTAATCTTTAAGTTTTCTTTTTTTTTTTTGTTGGTACCAGGGATCGAACTCACAACCACACGCTTGCAAGGCAGGCGCTTATGCCGCTGAGCTAAATCCCCAGCCCCAATCTTTAAGTTTTCAACCCCTTCCGATACCCTCTGCCCCCTATCTCTTTGTTAGCTTTTTGTTGTTTTTGAAACAGGGCCTTACTATGTAGTCCAAGCTGGCAAGGAACTTGTGGTCTTCCTTTTGTCTCTAGCCTCCTGAGTGCTGGATTACAGGGGTGTGCTACCACACCTCATTACCTCTCCTTTCATGTCTTTTTCCCTTTCCCATATGAGGAAGATTTACTATCTGTCCTTTATTGAGTTCTTTATATTTTTGGTTTATAGGTAAGTTTGTGTGTCTGATTTATTGCACTTAATATTATGGTCTAAAGGTGTATTTTCCTACATCTGACTCAAATTTATCTTTATTTCTGGCAAAGTAGTACTTTATTTTGTGTAAATACCACATTTTCCTTACGTGTTCATCTGTCAATGGCATATAGGCAGCTTCCAAGATTTAGCTATTATATTTTGTCCTTCTATAAACATGGGTATATATGCATTACTGTAATTTGATTACTTTTATGTGTTTCGACTGTACCTAAAAGAAGAATAGTAGCTTGGTCATATGGGATTTCTCTTTTTAATTTTTAAAAGAATCTCAGTACTGATTTCCATAGTGGTTGTACTGTTTTACATTCCCACCAGCAAAGCAGAAGCATTTCTTGCCCCCTGCAACCTCTCTGACATTTGTTATTGATTTATTGATGATAGCAATTCTCTTTGGACAAAGATAGAATCTTGGTGTGGTTGTAGTTTCTGTAATGGCTAGAAATGTCCAACATTTTATAACATTTTTTTTGCCATTTGAAATTTTTCTTTTGAGAAGTTTCTGTTTGTTTCAGTTGTTAATTTTTTTTATTGAGTTTTATTTTGAAGTTGTCTTTTTCTTTTTTGAGTTATTTACATATTCTAGATATTAGTCCTCTGTCAGAAATGACAGGTTTTTTTTCCCCATTCAGTAGGTTGTGTCTTCACTCAATGTTGCTTCTTGTGCTGTGCAAAAGGTTTTCAATTTGATATGATTTCATTTCTGGATTCTTAATGTTATTTCTTGTGGATTGGGTTTCTGTTAACAAGTACTTGCTTATGCCGATGTCTTCAAGCGGTTTACCTATTTTTATCTTCCAGTTGATTGAGTGTTCTTTTTTAACAATTAGATCAGTGATACATTTTGATTTAATGTGCTACATGGTGAGATATATGGGTCTGTACTGACATGAAGAGAAAAAATTTTCTCAACACTATTAAAGAGGCATTGTGGATTTTTGGCCCTTTTGTCAAAGATCCATAGCTGAATATACATAGGTTGTTTATGCCATTCCATTGATCCGTATGTCTGTTTTTGCGCTGTTACTATTATATTTTTATCATAACAGCTTTATAATATGAGTTCAGATCTGGGTTTGTGTAGCCTCCTGTTTTGCTCTTCTTACCCAGAGTTGCTTTTGCTATTCTGGGTCCTTTCTGGATCATTATAAATTTTAGGGTTGTTTTACCAAGACCTGTGAAAAATACTGTAGGTATTTTGATTCTGATTGTAATGTGTGTGTGTGTGTGTGTGTATGTTTATGTGTGTGTTTTAAAAATATGGTCACCACTGATTTTTGTGTTTCTGTGAAAGATTTTATTGAATTATTAATATGTTGACACTGATTTTGTGGATTGCTTTGGATAGTATGGACATTTTAAACATTCCTCGAATCCATGAACAGAAGCTATGTATTTGTACATTCTTCAGTTTCTTTTATCGGTGCTTTATACTTTTCAGTGTAGAAGTCATTCACCTTCTTGGATAAATTTATTACAAAGCATTTTTTGTAGGTGTTGTGAATGAAAGTATATTTTTGCTTGTGTAGGTAGTTCATTTTTAGTTTTTTATTTTTGAATGATGAGTTAATGCCTTGCAGTTTCCTAAGCATGTATTAGTTCTAATAGTTTTTTTTTTTTTAAGAATCTTTAGGGTTTTCTGCATAAAGATCACGTTAGCTGCATATAGAGACAATTTAACTTTTTTTTCCCCCGTTTGGCTGCCTTTTATTTATTTCTCTTTCCCAATCACTCTGTCTAGGGTGTCCAGTCTTGTTTGACAGAAGCTGTGAGAGTGGATGTCCTATCCTGCACTTAGAGGAAATGCCTTTAACTTTCCATGACTGAGGATGGTCTTAACTGGGAGTTTGTAGTATGTGGCTTTTGTTGGGTTGAGACATTTCTTTTTATATCTAATTTGCTGAGAGGAAAGCAAGTCTTCATTATTGAATTTTTCTATGGTTTTTCTAGTCACATTTTAATGTATTTTTTTGATCCTTCATGTTTACTGTTTTTGAGTTTTTTATTTTTAGTTCTCTGAGATATAAAGGTAAATTGCTTGAGATTTTTCTTTTTTATATAGGCACTGACTGGTATAAACAAACTTGTTAATTAACTTTACTGAATCCCATAAGTTTTGATATATTGTTTCATTTTTCGCTGTGGATATTTTAAAATTTCCCTCTTAATTTCTTCATTGGTGACTCAGAGTCTGTCTTAGTTATTTTTCTCTGCGAGAAAAAATACCCAACACCCAAAGTGAAAGGGAGAAAGGTTTATTTGGCTCACAGTTTGTAGAGCTTTCAGTTCATAGTTGCTTGGCTCCAGGGCAGGGTGACATGACAGAACAACATTGCAGAGGAGAAACAGATCATGGCAGGCTGAAGAAAGAAAGCAGCAGTGCAGAAGGCTACAAGCTACCAGAGACAATTGCAGCTCTCTTTATGTCCTTTATATGTTTTTCAAGGCTACTCACCTTTAGGGCAGGTAGCACTTACACCCAGGGTGGGACATCCTTAATCCTACCCAGAACTATTTAGTAATCATACACCCTTAATCCCAGTAACACTCACTGTAGATCCAAGCACTTCTGTAAAAGCCTCACCTGACTGCTTGTGGCTTTGATGGGAAGAGGTAGACACAAACCATAATAGAATCTTTCTGCTTAATTTCTATGATTGCAAGTGTTTCAAAATTTCTCCTTATTGATGTTTGGTTTTATACCATTATAATCAGAAAGTACACTGCATTTAGTTTTAATAAAATTGTTATTGTTGATTTTTAATTTTACACCATTTTTGTAACAAAATATAATTTTAATCTATATTTGTTAAGATTTGTTTTGTATTCTAAAATATTACATATCCTACAGATTGTGCCATATGTACTTCAGAAGAGTGTGTTCTGCCTCTGTTAAGAGGAATGTTCTGTGTGTGTCTAGATTCATTTGGTCTAAGTGTAGCTCAAGCTCAATATGTTTTACTGATTTTTTTGTTTTTTGAATAATAATAATAAGACTTTTTCAAAGTCCTATAACATTGCATATTGCTATTTCTTGTCCCCAATTTCTTTTGTGATGTGTCTGTATACATTTATGTTTTGTATCCTCTTGATGAGCTGATCCCTTTATCATAATATATTATATTCTTTGTCCTTTTAAAAATATGTCTATATAACATTGGTATTATCAGATTTATGGACATCCATTTTCATGAAGTATATATTTCTTAAAATTTTTAAATTGTGGCTTGTTTATTTAACAGTGGTTTTGTTATTTCTGGGAACCAGTAACAGGGCCTCACTGTATGCAAGGCTAGTGCTCTACCACTGAAGTATATGATGCCTTTTACTTCTTCATTTTGATTCTGTGTGTGTTGTCAGAAGTGTGATGAATCTTACAGGCACCATATCATTTGGCATTTTCTTTATAATGTCTTTTTATTAAGAATTTAATGCATTTGTATTTGAAGTAGTTGTTGTTAGGACTGACCACTGCCATGTCATCCTTTATTCTCTGAGTGTTTTGTAGGTCTTTTGTTCCTTGCTTTTTCTTCTGATATTTTCACTTATAATTAGCTATTTTCTATAGTTATATGCTTTAGTTTCTGAGTTTTTATTATTTTTGAATGTAGTATATGTTTTTGCTTTGTGATTGCTGTGTGACTTACATTTTAAAATGATCTTTTTTAGTTAACACACTCTTTTAAATTGTTCGCATGTTAACTTCCATTGCAAACAAAAATTATAAACTTTCATTTTACCATCCCCTACATTTTTTGATTTAGATGACATAAATCTCTTTTATTTGGATACTTGTATCTTCTTCCAAATTTTTCTTGCTAGTCTTTCTTTAAATAAACTTTCTATCCCTTTCTCTCTCCTGCATCCTGTGTTCTGTTTATAGTAAGTCTTTCGACACTGACTTTTGAATCCTGTAGGCATTCTTTACTTTTTTTATCCTTTCTTTTCCTTTCACTGTACATTTTCAAATAAACTGTCTTGAAGTTGGCAAATTCTTTCTTCATCTTATTTCTGCTGTATATTTTTGTTACATTTTTCATTTCCTTCATTCTATTTTTTAGCTCCAGATTTTTATGTGATTTCTTTCTCTTGGTTAAACTTGTCATTTTGTTCATTTATTGTTTTTGTGACTTTGATGAACTGCTTTTTTGTGTACTTTCTTGACATTGTCAAGTATTTTTAAATTATTGACTTGGCACTGCAATCTTTTGTCTTGACTTACCTTGAATCCTATGCAGTTTTTGGAGCTTTATCTTCTTTTTGACTGTGTACTGGTTTCCCTGTGAGTGACTAAAAGGGTGCTGGCTGGATCAGGTGAAGAAACTTCAGGCTCTGTGAAAGGCATATGCAAATTGTCCCTGTGTTCCTCTATCAGCTGCGGTTCATGTGGGTGAGGTCTGCAGGTATCTTCAGCTTCCAGCTCTGTCTGTATTTTCAGCAGCAGTGAGAGGTGGTGAGCATCTTTTGTGGCAGTAGTAGCTAGGTTTTTTCAGAAGTTGTGTCTTTTTGCTTTTCCACTAGGGAAATCATGAATGAGAGGATCCTTGACTTGTGAACCTACCCTCAGATGAATGATGCCTATTCAGTGGCCATGTGTCTCTGTGTCTGTGTCTGTGTCTGTGTCTGTGTCTGTGTCTGTGTCTGTGTCTGTGTCTGTGTCATGAGACCTGGCTGTGTCTCTGGGTTCCAGGGCATTCTGAGCATTGGTAACCTTATTTCATAGTGGTAACTGTATACGTGGCTTTGCTGCTTGTGAAGATCTGTGAAGTCGGAGATGAGATCATGGTGTGTGCAGAGTTACTTAGGCTCTGTGTACAAGTTGGGACCTTACTCTTTATAGTTGCTGAAGTGGTGGCTGAGAAGTACTCCTGAATTTTAAGAAAGAGACCTTGGCTTCCATATCTGATGGTCATGGCAGTGGCTCCAAGCATCTGGGGCAAGGGCAGGCCTTATACAGCCACAGAGCCTACTTCTAGAGTGTGCACATTCACTAGGTTGTGTGGCTCAAGTTAGAAGCACATTAGGTTATGGGAGAGGTAGCATCTTTGTCCTGTGGTGGTACAGCAAGGGGTGTATCCTCTGGTTGCCCTGATGGGGTTCCCTGCCAGGAGTTTCTGCTGGTTATTTTAGTGGCAAAAACTGTTGGTGTCCTCAGTGCAGGAGGCCACTTGGTTTGGGCAGCTCAAATTGCGTGACTGACCCCAATAATATTTCCTTTTGTTCTTTTTTCCAAGCGTGTGTAGGCATCTTAGGTGTGCTAGTATCATTTGTTATCCTTTCTCTGTGGCTGCTGATTCTTAAATCTGCCTTTGACCTCTTGTAAGGTGATTTTGATTTGTGAAAAATGTTCTATCTTTCCTTTTTTCTGTAATTATGTTTTTCAGAAAGATAAAGCCTAGTGTCTTGGTTACTTTTCTCTCCTTGCTGGGACAAAATACCTGACACCCAAAATGAAGGGAGGAAAAGTTCATTTAGCTTACAGTTTTTGATGGTTTCAGTCCATACTTAGCTGGCTCCAAGGCAGTGTGACTAAGTGGTAGCCATTCATAGTGGGTACAAGTGACAAGAGGGAAAAGGGAAAAAGGGGAAAAGCACACCTCCTTCCCTCCCTTATATTGCACACTGGCTCTCTGCCTCTGGGTGTGTGCAGCACTTACAATGCCAATCCCAGTGCTAGACAGCGAACCAATCACAAATGCTAGATTCAGTCACTTCCATGACAGCATGAAGCTTTGGAGGGGCATCCAGACATAAACCATAACACCTGATTTCGCCACTTTGGTTATGTCTTTTATCCTCTGTGATACTGTTCATATTTTCTTTTGCTATATTGCCTGTGAAACTGATAGGACTAGTAGGCGCAGGATTATTTTGACCAGAGATCTTCATTGGTGGTAGTTAGTATATACTTTCATCAGGCTCTTTGTCTTTTTTGTGTTTGATGTCATTGATACTTAATGCTGAGATCCACTTGTTTCTTGGTGACCAAAAAATGGTGATATCTTATTTTTTTCATATTTTCTTCAGTTTTTAGCTGGAATATTCCCATTCAGAGAACCTTTCCTTAAATTCAAAGTGGTATAGTTTGAGTAGGCTTGTTGGAACAAAATATTTGGTACTTTCTCTTCATGATTTTTAAAAATACAGACATGATTTAGGATGGTTTGATGAATGATTTTTCAGTTTTATAATGGTATGAAAGTGATATGTGTTTAATGAAAGCCAGTCTTCAAATTTTGAATTTTGATCCTTCCTGAGATTAGTGATTTGTTAGATGACACTCTTGTCATGTGGAGCTGCAATGAGCTTCAGCTCCTACTCAGCCTCACAGCATGAGGGTAAGCAGTCCATGTGCAGTGGAGTGTTCATTGCCAGTGTTCAGCAAATTATATGAAATAATCAATTCCTTGTTATAAAGTAGACTTTGCATTAGCTGATTTTTTTCCAAATTATCAACTAATGTCAATTAGTTAATAAGCACAGTTAAGGTAGGCAAGGCTAAGTCATGAAGTGTGATAGGCCAGGTGTATTAAATACATCTCCAAATTATGATATTTTCAACTCATGATGGATTTATTGGGACATAATCCCATTTTAATTCAAGGAACAGATGTACTTAAAATAAATAACATTGATATAGTATCCTCTGAGAGTGGCATTTGTTTTTCTTTTAGTATCTTTAGTATCTTTTTAGTATCTGCATATGAGTATGTTCTGATTCAGAGTTGGAATCAACCACCAAAAGAAAGAAAATGAATCATCCTGTAGGGCAATTGTATGGCAGAAATTCCAGCGGTTAGAAGCTACTGTGGAAATCTAGGCTAATATACTGCATTATAGCTCATATATGAAGTTTAAATATGACTGGTGATATAAAAGCTTATTTAATTAAGGTTTGTATTTTAAATGTTAAGTGTTGACTTACCTTGTGGTTATGTAAGGTGACTTTTCCTGTTCTTCTAGGCTTTTCTAGCCAGCCAGATGATGACCAGGTGAATGTGATGGGCTTCTGCTTCCTGGGAGGCTCCAGAGTTACTCTTCTGGCTTCCAAAACCTCTCGTAAGTGAAATCACACTGGATGCTTTTGAAATGGTCTATTAAGGGTGTCACATCATAGAGCATTCTCAGATCAGTGGTTTTTGTAAGAGTGAAGGTGCTCTTTAGTTAAACACCAAAAACTAAGAACTACTGGATGTAAAAGTTATGAATTAGGACTACTTCTTTTTAGAGGGCAATGTAAGGAATTAAAAAATGTTTTTAATGTAGATTATGGTCAAGAAGGTTTTAGGAACTCCTAGAAATGAATTTTTGGAAGGATTATTTTTATAGCTCCCATTGGATACTGACGAAGATGAAAGTAGATATCTTGTGCTGAGATTAAACTAGCAGGGAAAAACAGTAATTTTGTCAAGTTTGAATTTTAGTTTTAAGTAAGTTTTGACTAGTAGGCTTTTTTATGAGAATAATATTTCAAACAAGTAAAAGCTGACTTCTGATATATGTAGTATACTAAAGCTACTGGACTATTATATATACTTTTTAATAAAAATGAACTAGGACTATTAAGAAGTATTTAACATTTGTATGGGGGAAATCTGTGTAGATTTTACAATGGGCTTTCCTTTTCTACTTTATTCATTTTCAGTTGTAATTGGTTATTTCCTAATAAACAGAGTAAAATAAGGACATCTATTTCTGGAAAAGAAGCTTGTTAGCAAGAGGAACATACTGGGCTCTTAAAAAAACCTGTTTCTGTTGCTAAGACAGTGACAACTTGAAATGTGTATATTGATGACTGGTGAAGTAAACGTGGGTAAACTGAATACTCTACACTAAGGTGCAAATACCAAAGACAACTTTGAGAAGTGTAAGAAAGTTCTGTACTTTTCATGGTCAGTTGTAGTCTTACAATCACCATTGTTTAAAATTATTTTTTTATGGTAAGAACACTTGCTGGGCATAATGACACAATCCTGTTATCCCAGCTACTTGGGAAACTGAAGCAGGATTGCAAGTTCAAGACAAGCAGGCTAACTTAGGGAGTACCTGTTTCAAAAAGGGCTTGGGATGTAGCTTATTGACAGAACAATTGCCTAGTGTGTGCAGTGCCTTGGGTTCCATCTTTAGTGCTGAAAGGGAAAAGAAAAGCAAGAGTGAGACCCCATTACTAGAAGGTCTGTCCTCTTAATAAAACTTTAAGTGTTTATACAGTAATGTTAACTGTAGGTACATGGTACCTTTTGGCTTTATTTAACCTTAATTTTGTTTTTTTATTTGTTTGTTTGTTTGTTTGTTTTATCTTTTTGAGACAGGATCTTGCTATGCAGTTCAGGCTGGCCTTGGGCTCACTTTGTAGCCCAGGCTGGTCTAGAACTTGTAAATGATTCTCTTGCCTCAGCCTCCCAAATGCTGGGATTGCAGGAGTGTACCACCATACCCGGCTTTTACCCTTAATCTTTACTGGGGACCCCTGCAGTAGACCTCAGTCTCCTGCAAGGTGTTACAGCGCATGGCAAAAGTAAAAGCAGAGAGAAATGGTGATGCAATGGAGAACTGGGTTGATCAGTTGTTCACAGTGAACAAAAGGCTATGAGGCAGCCAGAACCTGGGTATTTATTGATTACATCTGTCAGGGACAATGTGTGAAGAGTAGAGAGTGTTTCTGGGAACAGTAATGGCAATTATGGTGGACTAGCAAGAAGACCAAAGTGTTTTTGCTAGGATGAGACAAGAGACAGTAAGGAGACTATAATTGCTCAGTGAAAACTATTTACTATTGCTACTATGTTACTTTGAAATTCCTTATTGTTCCCAGCAGGTCTTGTCTTGCCCTGTGAGCACCACAGAATCTCTAGCTGTAGGGCTTTAGCTGTGACTAGAAGAAAGCAGGGAGTCTCTGTATTCCAGTCTGGCTCAAAGAGCATGACAAGTATGGCCGTGAACATCTACACTCAATTTATAATCCGTGGTCCCCAGCCAATCTTCAGTTGGATGATGGGGTCATTTTGGTGCATTTCTCTTAATTATTCTTTAATTAACCTAAAATGTTGCTGTGACTTCAGCTGCCCATGTTATATGGTGAATCTAAAACCAAGACCATTTAAAAATGCAAATATTTGTGCAAGTGAAGATATTCGTATACTAATGCATCATGGTTGTTCTTCTTTTAGATAAAGTGACTCTTACAGCACTAATATTGCCCATGATTACCTTACTGTTACCCAAATTTCACTAGATACTCAGAATTTTTCTCCTCTGAGCACATGGCAAGGCCTTACACAGCCATCTTGTGGGTAGATAAGTAAATATAGAGTGGAGTGGCCAGTTTTTAAACAAGGAACCAGGTAAAGCATTAAAAATTGACACCTGAAGAACTTTTGCTATCAGCAGTCTTCCTATTCTTTTGGCCTCAGTGACTCAGATTCTTCCCTAGGCAATGCGTTTAGTAAGGAGGACATAAGTATGAAAAGAGGGAAGTTTTCTACCATTGAGGCCAATTTGGTTCTCCCTTCTGCTCTATCAGAGCATTCATCTCCAGGAAGGGATGAAGTAATTTGTACCAGACCAATATTTGGTATTTTCTTTTTCATGAAAAGTACATAGTGTTAATTATGTGAAATGTGAGTTAACAGAAAAATCCTACATATGGAACAAAACCCAGTATTTCTTCCATAGTTAGCAGTGAAATGAGCAATAAGTCATATGAAGTTGTGCTTGGCTCTTGGATGCTGTTTTCTGTGGTTTCCACATATTCATTTCCTTTTAAAACTGACTTGATAATGAAAGAAAGCTTCAAGCACGCTATATGGGAATTTGAATCCAATTTCCTTGTTTGGTATAAACCAATTAAAGCAGACAAGTGAGAAGACAGAAAATAAAAATAGACTCAATAGTGTATAGTTGATAGAACAGTAGCAGTGTAAGAATAACAAGAAAGTATGTTAGTTCTAGTCTTGACAATGTTCAAAATATAAAATCAAATAATTTGTTTGGGAGTTTTACAGCCTGTATTGTTGCTGGCTCCAAGATAAAAATTTTTCACATGGATATTTATGAAGAAAATTATTTCAGTAATGTCTAAATAGCTTATGCCTTATAATTATACTGATTATGTAATTATAATTTATGAGTGACAAATTTCATAGAGCTTTACATGATAATGTTAAAACTCAGTCTCCTAAATATAATTCTGAGCCCAAATTAGTGCAGTCTAAGCTACAACTTGATCCAAGGATGAATTTAGAGTACCCAGTGTTGTAGAATTTTAATATATAGCAGTGATGGCAAACCTTTTAGAGACCAAGTGCCAAACTGTAACCCAAAACCCACTTATTACAAAGTGCCAGTACTGCAATTAAGCCTTAATACTATGATTTTAGTTTACAAAACTTTATACTAACATCTTTTGTCTTAAATGAAAAACACAATATTATGTGTGCTATAGGTTTGCCACCACTTGTATATAGTGTTTTCAGTAAAGATTGGACAATTAAATCCAATAATTCTGCGTTGAGAAATAAAATGGAGTTGTGCCTTTGTTTTAAAATGAGCAATATTAAAACATGTTTGATTAGTCATTGAAACAGTTGAGTTCAGCAGAAGTGATGATCAAGATGATCAAGAAGAGAACCACAAAGCAGTGAAATTCTTGAGAAGAGGAGGGGGAATGAGATACATGTCTCTCCCACCCTATTCTTGTGCTGGGCATTGAAATGAGGGCTGTGCACATGCTAAACAGCTGTTGTACCACAGAGCTAAACCCGAGCCCAAGAAATACACTTTCACAACTCCACTGTAAATGGAGGGATTGGGTAATGTCCAGGGAGACTTTATGTATTTGTTGATGGAAAGACAAGGGAGCTTTAATGATGTTTAAATTTGAAAAAAAGGCATGACATTGGTTTCCTGGAGGATAAAATAGCAACATAGGAGGAAAACAGGCAGTGTTGAATTTCCATTTAACAATTAGGTCTTGCCTGCATTTTGAAGTGAAGCCAGTCATCCATGTTAGGTAATTTTCCTGGCAAAGTGATTGGTTGATTGGGATCCAAGTAGCTAAAACAGATCTTAAATTTTAAACACAAAATTACAGATAACATTTTTATAAGCATGATTATAATGATAGACTATGAAGTCTGAACTGATAAAGAGAGATATAAAGATTGGAGAAAATTGATTTATGCTGAAACATGAATTATTTTTGTGGACCAAAAAAATCTCTAAGATTGGAGAAATCAAAATAGTAGGAATTCCAAAGCTAGTGAACAAGACAAACAAAAGGTGGTAGTTAGAGAATTCATCCATTGCTGTTGTCAAAAGTTGTTACAGTGATGAGCTCCTCAGACAAGATGAGACTATGGGGAGTGGGCTGCTGAGACAGAGACCAGGGAAGGAGATGGCACAGTTGTGGATACTGAAAAGCCCTGTTTTGATGTTCAACCCACTCTCATTTGATGAATGAGAAAAAGAAACACACCAACACATTCTTATGAAACCTTAGAGTGCTAAGGTCCAGTAACGTATTGTTTAAAGACTAGAAAGGAAAACTCAAGCCATTCAAGAGACTTAAATCAAGATGGCATTTAACTTTCATTGGAAACCATTGGTTGCTATAGGAAAATGGAGACATCTTCTTCAAGATCATATATGGCAGTCATTTTCAGTTTAGAATTCTAAACCCAGTCACATTGGTAATCAACAAAGAATTCTGAATAGGCTCAAAGTCACATCCTACAAAGTAGGGTTAAGCAATTATAAAGAAGCAATTTGTGAAGCCTCAGGAAGGCATTTGAAAAGTGGAAAAGATAGAAGATACATAGGACTTTTCAATATTCTGAAAGATTTTAATGTGCTAGAGTGGGTTGGCAAACTGAAGAAGATCAAGTTTAGTTTAGAAGTCTTTTGCTTATCCATATTAATTATTTTGTTGCAGATACAATAGAAGAATTTTAATCATGCATGTGAACAAGAATTGGGCTTGAAAAAAGTGTACCTTTTGCATTTACCAAAAGAAAGCCCATATGATCCTGAATTATGGTAGTCAGAATGTCTTTGGATCAAAGGATGTGAGAATCTTATTTCACTCCTCCTGGACAGAGCACACCATGTTCATTTGCCACTCAGCAGAGTGATGAGATATTAAGACTGCTGTGACCTGTTGAGCTCCAGAACTAATAGTGGAGGAGACAAACAGGTGATGAGAATCAATCTCTTGCTGTGCTTACAGAAATTCACTTTTAGTATTATTGGATCCCAAAGGAATGAGGCTTTGTAGTAGATTTTATTTGTAAAGGATTTTGTGGAATGAGTAGGATTTAAGTGGAAAGCATTCCAGAAAGGAGAGGGGTTTTTAGAGATCAGTAATTTTCTTCAGTGCCTGGAAGATCATGTTGTAAGATCGCTCAGTCCTTTAATGAAGTCAAGAAATCTAGAAACAGTTACTGATTGGAATGATCAAATCTGAAGGTTCCACATCCTAGATTTGACCAAAAGTGGGTTGAAAATATCTGAAAAACAATTGTCTCTATAGTGAGCATGTAGCAACTTGTTTTTGTCATTGTTGTCTAAATAATATAGTGTAACAATATTTACATTGTCTTAAATATTATAAATAATCTAGTAATGATTTAGAATATACAGGTGAAGAGTGATAGGTTGTGTGTCGATACTGGTATTATAGCATTTTATATAAGGGACTTGAGCATTTGCAGATTTTAGTATATGCAGAGCTGCTTTCATTGGTCATCTTTGGATACCAAGGGAGTAGTATAGTTAAAATCTTGATGGGCATCATATAGTTAACACAAAGTGGAGCTCAGATGCCAACCAAGGC
The DNA here is from genome assembly GCA_004027295.1 of Dolichotis patagonum. NCBI lineage: Eukaryota > Metazoa > Chordata > Mammalia > Rodentia > Caviidae > Dolichotis > Dolichotis patagonum. The sequence continues at coordinate 100,465 of PVJX010001357.1, forward strand.
AGTATCATTTTAGCATTTTACTCCTCTGTATGTCTCACTACTTTAGACTGGTTGACTTAAAAATCAACATTTCTCTTTTAGCATAGATGTAGCCTCCTCCCTTTTTGACAGTCAGGAGGTTACTATAGTGGTACTGTTATTCTCTTCTGCTAGGTGTTTCAGACCAAGTAAAAGTGACACCAATGTTAATCAAACTTAATCTCTTATTATATATTAAGGTCAGTTAAAGTGCCTCAGGGATTATCCTTGGAACCATGAACAGAGCCTCTTAACTTCTCTGTCCGTGTGACCTGAAGATAAATCATTGTCTTGCTTGACCACATGGCTTCCCTAGGAAGCATGGGAAATACTTTTTTTTTCTTTGGCGATTCTTTTTTTAGCACCATGTGCATTGGTTGACACCTGTTCACTTGGGTCTAACAATCTCCCAGATCAGGAGGTTGTAACTCACTAGAGTTGTAGGATCTTCTTGAGGTCTCCTCATGCTTGGGTCCTTGTTGACTTTGGAGGCCCAGCTCCTCTTTTGGCCTAGTTATCTTTTTGCTTAGCTTTGGTTTAGCTTTGGTCAGCAAGCCTCGGTTGTTGAACACCCAAGAGGTGAGTTATATCAGTAGTGAAGTAGGAGCAGGAGGTTTAACTCTCATAATGTTGTCTGGACACTGAACACTTTGAAATACTAAGTATTGCCAGGAAACTGTCATTTCTTCAACTATGATTATTTTAACAAAAAAGCTATCATAAAGTTTTACAGGGAAAATTGGAAATTGAGCAAACATACAGCCATTATGATGTTTTATATGTAAAAGTATATTTAAATTTTTATTTTAGTAGTAAATACTTTATCAAAGAGAAAAGCCATAAATTGTTAGAAGGATATTTGTTTATTCTCTCTCTTTGTTATAAAACCAAGTTTGAGCCCTTCTCTTTTTACTCTTTTAAGTTACATTTGGAGAAAAATCAACCTTTTAAAAGCTTTTAAATTTGCTCCAAGTTTATAAAATAAAATCTGAGGATGATATTTTCAGGACAAATGGTAAGCTACCTGTAATAATTTAAAATGTATTTTATGCGTCTGAGATTGCCCTTGTGTAATGTTGGAAAAGGATAAAGAGATAAAGAAAAGAAAAAAAGAAAGAAAAGATGGGTTCCTGTGTAAGTACCAAAGTTAGGCTGTGTAAGTTGCCCACGTTATCTTGGGTTCACACTGCATGCATGTGTAAGCCCATAGTAAATCAAGATTAATTAGTTTGTCTCTTTTTCATGTCTAGTGTAGGCATACCTGTCAGTCGTACAGAGATCTGTTGCTCATTTCTAGAATGAGCATCCTTGTTCCTGACACATAGGTTCTGTAATCCTCATCATCAGATCAGGAAGACATGAAAAAAGAGTTGTACACAACAGCTGAACTTTCACTCACAAATTTACCCTAGAGGTGTTCTGTTTTGTTTTGAGAGAGTGTCTTGCTATGTAGTGTAGGCTGGGCTTGAACTCACTTAGGTAGCCCAAGTTGACCTCAAACTCTTGGTGATCTTCCTGCCTCAGCTTCTCAAGTGCTAGGATTATAGCCACCATGTCTGACTACCCTAAAGATCTTTATATGTTAGGGTCTTAATGAGATATGCATGGAATTCAGAGAAGGTTTTAAAACTTTTTGAGATGTCCCTTAGCAACTATAAATCACGTACTATTACAACATAGTCATTAATGTTAATAAGAAATTGTACCACCAGAAATAACTTATAAAATATTTTTCAGCTTTGAGTGTTTGAAGGCCTGTGTACTTGGGAAACATGAATAGATTTAATACATTGTGAGGCTAGCAATAATTAGTATCACAGCTATATATACATCTTTCTATATATTTACTTAGTTTTTCTACTTATGACAGAGTTTAGATTTTTTTAAACAGGTTTACAAGATGTAACTGCACTTAGAGTCTGCACTTACAGACAAGAATTAGCGAACATCTTTAGAGGTCTTATATATTTAGGAAACAGTACTGTGGAGCACAAATAGACTCATTATCCAGTACTCAAGTGTGTTTCTTTTATATAATGAACTATTTGTTTAATCAAAGCCAGTAGACATAGATCACGTTTTAAATGGTAGGACCAACTTAGAGGGAGGTGCCAAATTTTGAGCATTTTTTGTATAATGTCTATATTTTTATTGTATAAATCAACAATTATCTTCATTTATAACATAACCTATATATCTAAATCAAGTATGCTATAAGTCTAAGTTGCAAAGTTAAGTTTACAGAGATAAAACTACATAGTTTTAATATATATAAAGTAAGTAATGAGCAAACACTTTTTTATGCAATAAAAACATAAACATTATACATAAAATGCTCAAAATTTGGCATCTCTTTCTAAGTTGGTCCTAGGATTTAAAAGAATGTTTGCCCATTGTTTACTTTGTATATATTAAAATTATGTAGTTTTTATCATTATAAACTTTACATGTTAGACTTATAGCATACTTGATGTAGATATATAGGTTATGTTATAAGTGACGATAATAGCTGTTATTTTCAAATTTAGTGATAATTTACATAACTTTCAGATGGTAATGATGTGTTAATAAGCATTTTTCTTCAATTATTTTTTTTCTTAGAACGATATCGTATTCAGAGTGAACAATTTGAAGATCTTTGGCTCATAACAAATGAGCTTATTCTTCGCCTTCAAGAATATTTTGAAAAACAGGGAATCAAAGATTTTTCGTGTTCTTTTTCTGGATCTGTGCCCCTTCAAGAATATTTTGAGTTGATTGATCATCATTTTGAGGTATGTATGATTATAACTCACATCATCTAAAATTCTTTTGTTGTTGTTTTGTTTCGTTACCAGGGAACGAACTCACGACCTCGTGCCTACCAGGCAAGCGCTTGAGCCACTGACCTAAATCTCCAGCCCCTATCTAAAATTCTTAAACATGCAAAACAGAGATAGATGGTGTAATAGTGGGAACTGTAGTATAGATGCTAGTAGGCCATATGCTTTTAGTTGTTATTCTTATGCGGGTGGTAGATTTGGTGACTTAATTCCTATTCTCTTGACCAGATTGTGATCAGTTGCAGACGTTTACCGAGTGGCTGCCCTGAGCTGAGCATCTGATCTGGCCTTGAAACAGAGCTGATTTAGTTCTCCCACATTAGAATTTAAGCCTTGACCCCAATAACCCAGTGTTAAAACTATTTGAGCTTATAGGCAGTCATTTAACTAATTCTAGCAGGCCATAAATGGGGTGGGACTTTGTTTTTTTTTTTTTTTTTTTTCAAAAGAACACCAGAGCTTCTATATCTCAATGAGCGCTAGTCCACATGAGATATTCTTACTACCTGTACTAGATGGTAAGCTGTACTAGATGCTTAGTGAATGTTGAGTGATTAAGAGCCTAAGTAAATGAGATCTGATGTGACTTTGTTGCTCTCAATATTTCTACATTTCTTGTTTGAAAGTCCCTACAGAACCTGTGTTAGATGCTCCTATCTTAGTCTTCATCCTTTGAAGATTAACTTGATATTTGGAAAGAATGTGTTTTGTGAATGAGTGGACAATGACAGTGATTTTCTGATTTTTTTGTTTTAATTTTATTTTTACTGATACATATTTGTAGTACATAATGATCACATTCCTCCTAGGAAGTTGGTATATGTACATCACACATCTCAATTCTTTTTTCAACTCCTTCCTTTCTTTTTCCCTTCCTTGCATCTCTTTGTCCACCTCCCATTTGCAAAAGGTCTGTTTCCTATTTGTCTTTTATTTTGCCCTTTATTTATACTTTGGGTTTCTTATATAAGGGAAACCATGAAATATTTAAGCTTGCATGTCTGATTTCACTTAACATTAATGGTCTCAAGATATATTGATTTTCCTACAAATGACTCAAATTTATTTTTCTTTATAGCAGAGTAGTACTCTATTGTATATAAATGCCATTTTTTAGATTCATTTGGCTGTTGATGGATTAATAAACTGCTTTCAAGATTCAGCTGTTGTGCTGCTATAAACATGGGTATGTGTGGATCACCATAAGGTGGTTTGTTTAACCCCTTAGGGAAAATACCTAGACAGAGAATAGCTGGATCAAATGGAGTTTCTAGTTTTTGGTTTTAGGAATCTCCATATGATCTCCATAGTGATTGTACTAGTTTCCATTCTACCAACAGTGCAGAAGGGTTTCCCTTTTCAGTCCAGCCTCATGCCCATTTGTTATTATTTGATTTTTTTTTTTTTTTGTCAGTACCGGGGATCGAACTCACGACCGTGTACTTGCAAGGCAGGCACTTATGCTGCTGAGCTAAATCCCCAGCCCCTATTATTTGATTTCTTGATGATAGCCATTTTTTCTGGAGTAAGATGGACTCTCAATGTGATTTTAATTTGCATTTGTCTAATGCCAAAGATATTAAACATTTTTATATATTTACTGGCCATTTTTTCTTCTTATGCTAAGTGTCTATTCATTTCAGTTGCCCATGTTTTGATTGGGTCTTTTTGTTTAGTGGGGTGTAATTTTTTTTGAATTCCTAGTATTTTGTAGATATTAGTCCTTTATCAGCAGAATAGCTGGCAGATTTCTTTTCCTATTTTGTGGGTTGTCTCTTTACTCTATTGGTTGTTTTTTTTGCTGTGTGAAAGCCTTTTGGTTTGACATGATCCCATTTATTTATTTATTTATTTGTTTATTTATTGATGTTATTTCTTATGCAACTGGAATTCAGTTCAAAAAGTCCTTGCCTATGCCTATGTCTTTAGTAGTTTTACCTATTTTATCTTCCAGTAGATTGTTTTAACATTTAATTGATTGTACCATTTTTACTTTAATTTAGTATACTGTGAGAGAAGTATGGGTATAGATTCAGTATTCTGCATCTTTCCTCCAGTATATGTTTTTGGTCCTTTAATGATAATCATCTTTAAAAGTTCTGATTATTAAAGTAAAGTCACCAGGGTTCACTTACTTACAGAGTCTGTAAACAGATTTTACTACATAATCCAAAAGGGAAATTTTAAAAGAATTTTAAACATCATTCAAGTAAGCATTGGTTCCTCAAGTGACTGCTTTTTAAGGAGTCTAGACATCTTAAGTTGTGTGTATGTGTGTGTGTATATAGGAAATGGTCATGCAGCATGTAAGGTGACCCTTGAATAGGCTAAACGTGTTAATTTTCACCTATTAAAACATTCTTAATGCAGTATGAACATAAAGGGAAAATTTCAAGTGTATGTCATCCAATTTTGAATAATTATATCATTATCAAATAAATTGAATTTATTTGCATTTCCTGTCACCTCTGATGATAATATTTTTCAGGACAGTGTGTATTTGGCCAAACTATGGCACTAAAACTATTTGGAGGAGTAGATAAAAGTATTTTAAGGGTTGAGAATCTTTGAATTACTATAGAACAGTAGTGGTGAACCTGTGTCACAGCCAGCTGTTCTTCATTGAAAGCTTTATGAGGTTCTCTGTCCCTTCTCTAGGATGTATTTTAAGAAATTGTTGGTTTACTTTGCAAAACTGGGGTCCAGTTATTTATGAAAGAGAGCTCTCAGAAAGACTATAATAATTATATATTTGTAATATTTAAAATAGAGAATATTATATACTGGGAAGCAATAAGTTTGGCACACGGTTTTTCTTTTTTATTTGCTGCGTAGGAACTCCTTGATTTTCCACTTAAATGTTCTTCCTTTTTAAGGAAAAGCTTGGGGAATTTCGTAAACTACAGGCACTTTCACTGGTTACACACACAGGTGAAGGCAAGCATAATTATAGTTCCTTTCCTGTGTTCTCACTGCTTTCAGCAGACATTTAGAATATTGTATTATACAGTGATTCAAAACATTCAGAACAAATTAAATAACGTAACTTATTTGATAGGAATTTAAGCATTTCAAAATCACAATGAAATACACTTATGTTATACATAATGTACATGAGAGTGGAATCTAACTTCATAGACCCTTTCTAATTATAAGCTACCTGTAGTGTCATTACATACAAGTTTAGATAAAGTAAGTATAAAGTAAACTACTTTGTGGAAGCTTTTTTTTTTTTTTTTTTTTTTGGTACCCAGGATCGAACTCACAACCATGTGCTTGCAAGGCAGGCACTTATGCCACTGAGCAAAATCCCCAGCCCCTTTGTGGAAGCTTTTTGAAGGTGAGAACACAGTACATTTTTCAGGTAGGTGCCAAGTTAGCCTAAAACATTTTCATGTTGGTTATTTGAAATTCTTTCATCAAATATTCTACTCACATCAACAATATATGTGATTTTCCAGAAAAACAAAAATTTCCCCAAAATAAAGCACTATTACATATTCAGTACACTTAAATATATCATTCTCATTGGAAGTACTATTAGCACAGTCTTTGCAACTGGCTCAAACTGTATATTTTAAAAGTTTTTATAAATTGCTTGTGATGTTGATTACATTTAATTCTTATGCCAAAATGTTTTTTATGAAGATGGCATTTCCACAAAGTCATCAGTAAGAACAGCCCACATTCCTTCATCATATTTAGACATATCATATGCAACCATTGCACTGAATTCTAAGAGATTTTAAGTATCTTTTGGTATTGATCTTTTATGGCATGGCAATGAAATATAATTATCTTCCAGTAAGTACTAAGTTCTAGGAGGTAGTGGCCATTTCTAGCTCTAATCCTTTTTGTTCTGGATTCTTTGCAAAATCAAATTGATAAAAACATCCTTAAATCATTCTTGTTCTTAGAATTCTGGTTGCCTCTTTGGTATTTGAGCCTTTAGCTTTTGTATGCTGGCTCATCCTAGTTCTGTCACGCTGTCCACAAACTCCTGTTTGGAGGACTCACATGGTGTTGCCCTCTGAGATTCAGGCAGTGATCCCAGTACTAATGCTGGCTTGGTCGAGTGCCAAGTTGTCCCAGAACTACTGTGTACCATCCACTCCAATTTTATTTTCACCTTGAGGATGTTTGTATCTGTTGTATAGCTGTTCAAACATCTTCCCGTCCAATGATCCTTTTACACTCTCTTGTATATAAAGCTCAGGATTTTGGAAAATATTATTTGTTGCAGCATCTAACTTCCAGTCATTTTGAGAAAGACAACTTGCTACAATTTTTTTAAGCAGATTTAAAGATCATAAACTGCTATACTTCATCCTTCTGCAGTGATTTCAGTTTGTCCATGCTAGTGTCCTCCAGGTCTCTTGCTTTTCTCGCAGGGTGGCTCCTGCGTCTCATGTTCAGTGTGGGTGCAACACCTGCTCCAGAGCCCCAGGTCTGTTGGGAGTTTTGAGGAGGTGGCCTGGGTCTGGGGAAAAGCAGGGACTGTGGTGGAAGGACAGGACTGGGACCGTTACGATTTTAAACTTGGCATCACAACTTTTTTGAAGTCCAAGTATCCTTCATGCAAATGAGACATGAAGTTGTTTTGTTTTACTCATTTCTCTAGTTCTTAGTATCCTAAACAATTTGTGGCTATGAGATTGAAACATACTCGTTGAAACTGTGACTTAGGAAGACTTTTCCATCATTACTGCATGATTACACATTCAGTGGACTGACAAACCTGGATGATGTCTGAGTACTGAGACTGTCTTTTTAATTTTTTTGTGTGTTTCATGAATCCAGGAAGTAAAATATTATAGCCATAAATTATTAACTTAGAGAGTGAGATATTGATAATTAGGTTATTCTTCGTAAAATTTTAGTCATTAAAAATTCATTTTGTTATCTAAATTTTTGTAAGAATAGCTTTTCCCTCTAGAGAATATGCTTAGTTCTTCTAAAATTGGAATTGAAAGTTAAACTTCTGAATTTTAAATCATATATAGTTCTTACCATGTATCTGGAGAACATATAAGTTGAAACGATAAGAATTTTGTTTGATAACAGAATTATAAGCTAATATTTTAAATTTCTGAACAGTTTGAATAACATATTTTCTGAGCTAGTTTATTAGTTTCATAAAGTTGAGTTAGTAGTTGGAGTAATTTGATCTCATGGTTGTTCCTTCTACTCTATGGTTACAATAGTTTCTTTTTTAAAAAATTAATTAATTAATTGGTGGTGCTGTGGATGGAACCAATCTCATGTATGCTGGGCTAGCACTGTACCAGAGAGCTATACTCCAGCCCTATTATTTAATTAACATTAAATTTTAATGAAATGAGCTACAATGAAGAACGTTGCCTGATTCTCATTCCCTACTAAGTTTCCTCTCCTGAGGCAACTTTTAATGTTCACTATCTCATGTATCTTTTTAAACAAATTCTAATTCCATGAAGTCACTAAGGTGCTAAAACACACACAGTATCACTTGATACATGATCTGTATCTATTTGCATTGTTTTATTTAATACGTCTTTGGATAGCCTTGTCTGTAAGCACCAATCTTGAAGAATAGGTCTCTCTATTTAACTAGTTCTGAGGGTGGGTATTTTATTAATGATATCAGTATAATAAAGTAGAAAAACTACTTGCATTGCTTTTTGCAAGCATATCTCAAGGATAAATTCCCAGAAGTTAGATTGCTAGATCATAGGCTATATGTTATTGTGTTAACTTCATGTAAAATTTTGCCAATTTTCCTATTTGATTTTTACTTTTTTTTTGTGGATTCCATTGCATTGTGGCCTTTTTAACATTGATTTGTAGATATTGTCTAGATAATATGGATATAATTTATCATCCTTCTTGTACTTTTCTGTTTACCTTATCATTTTATTATTTTTTAAACTACGTAAAATTTAAAAAAATTAGTAATTTATCAAGCATGTGTGTATGTGTGCATGTTTGCTTTTATCTTTTGACTCATATGACAAAGATTTGCATGTTGAGATTATAAAAGACAATTTTAATTTATCTAGGGCTTTGTTGTATCTAGACTTTTGTTACCTCTGCAATTGATTTTACTGTGAAGAATGTGGAGAAATTGCTATTTTTTCACCATGTGGTCATTTATTATAAAACATCTGTCAAATGACCACAGTCTTTCTCCTATTGAAATTGGGTCACCTTTATGAAATTTCCATTTGTTCTCTTCTACTATATTACTTATATGTTTATATGCCAAATACTACATTATTTTAATTCTTACATCTTCATAAAACGTTTGAAATTTTTAATTGCTCTTTCACACTTTTCTTGACATTGCATATAATATAGGCCCTATATTCCTATATTGAACACATTTTCTTGTATCTATGTAATGTCAATTTAAGACATTCTTTCTTATAGCTGCGGATAAATGGTGAAAAATTAGAAGAGCTGTTGTCTGAAAGAGCCTTACAGTTCCGAGCCATCCAACGTCGGCTATTAACAAGGTTCAAAGATAAAACACCTGCCCCACTCCAACATCTGGACACCTTGCTGGATGGCACTTACAAGCAGGTTAGTACAATATCAGTAGCAGTCTTCTGTTACTGGATATAATTGTTTTCTCATCATAGAGTCATGTACCAGAATGCCAAAATAAGATACTTCTTTTCTGTGCATGACAATTAGGATTATTATTATATACCTGTTCATTGCCACAGTTCTCTATATTGCCAGTCAACTGGCTTATACTTAATATGTTAGTTGGTATTTGAAATGGAATTCCTAAGCAACATCATTCAAAGATTTCTAATTTAAAACTTTCTTCCTTTCTCTCTTTCCTCTTCTTTTTCACCTTTCACCCATGGTTTATCATTTGTCTGGCTACAGTGAGCTGGTTCTCACTCTTAAGGCATTTATACTGTCAAAAGATATTCAAAAGTATCATCCCTGGTATGATACATTTGGAATAAGAAAAAAATTTTAATATCATGAGTAAGGCCTCAATTCTCTTATAGTGAAGTTTTCACATGACTATAATGAAGACTTTGACTACATCCTGTCTTCCTGTATTTGTGTCTGTATAGTACCACTATTTTGTTTTAAAGTTAGTGTTGGTGGTATGAGTTTTTGATTTTTTAAACATCATTTTTTATTGTGGCAGTGGATGTTCCTATAACAAGTAAATAGAAACAGGCCTTGTATCCTTTACCTGCTCTCCTCCAGTGGTATTTGCAAACTATAGTATAATCGGGAAACCCACAGATCTTGTTCAGATTTGCTTGTACTTATTGGCATGAATGTGTGTGTTAAACTTTATCCAGGTTTTTGTATTTGGGTTCCTGTGGAGGTGGAGGCTCCTGCACTGTGGTGCTTCCCCACATCATCCATCCCATGTTCTCTCTCTCTTCTCTTCTATTCTGTTCTGTGAATTTTAGAGCAAATCAGGATTTTTTTCCCCCCAGAGTTTTCCTAGAGTAGTGATTTTAGAGGTGAGTGCTCAAATTACCTCCTGAAACCCACTTATTTATCACTAAATGCCTACATTCTAATTAAACCTGAATACAGAAGTTTTAGTTTAGAAAAAACAACTCATACATTAACATTTTTTGTCTTAAAAGAAAAACAACATGCGTGTCATAGGTTTGCCATCACTGTTCTGGGGAAGGAAAAATAACTTACTATAGTTTAGCAATAGATATTATATATATTTGTTTCTTGAAAGTTTTTACATTTCTGAATATTAGTAGCAATTTGAGCAACAGTGTCTTGCAGCCATAGAATACTGGAAAGAACATTGACTGGGAAGTCAAAGACCTCAGTTCTGTTACTTATTAGCCGATTGGCTTTTGGTAGTGTCCTTACCCTCTCAGAACTTCCATTTCTTTCTGTAAAATGGGTTAGTACCATATAGTGCAAAGATCATACTCCATAATATATGTGGAAATAAATGCTTTGTAAATTGTTCTACAAATGCAGATTTTCAGTTATGACTCCTAAGTCAGGAGGCACTAATGCCCTTTCTTTTCAACAACACTTTTCCCTATTTTGCACACTTTTTGTTTTGGTTTGCTTTGCCATTCTTTCCTTTTCCTCTTCTTTTTTTTTCTTTTCTTGTCTTTTCTTTTCTTTCTTTCTTTCTTTCATTTTTTTTTTTTTTTGATTACTTGTTCATCTCACCTAATTCTTCAGCATCTTGCCATACCTACCATTCTGGGAGCTGAGCACGTACTCAGCCTTAAACTTAACAAAGCTGTCTCACTATATAGACACAGTGGTGCCGGGGTATTAAAGAGTCAGTAATAGAGCCTAATGTAATGTTTCTAAATTCTCTAGACAGCAGAACTTCTTTTCTCTATTTTATATTTAAAGTATGGGGTTTTTAAAATTTTTTTCTACTTAGCTTCAGGGTTAGAATTTTCCATAGTTTGTGATATTATGGACAAGATGCTACAAGCTGTAGATATTTCACTTGTCTATTTTACCCCCCTTTTGTTTTTAGATTAATAAAATGAATTATCTAGATTTTGAAGGAACAATAATATATACTATAAGGAGTTTCACACAATTTTAATACAGCTTACCATTGAATTTTACTACATATTTTCATGTAAAATTATAGTGAGGTATTGATTGTTCAGTTAATTTCTTGATCCTAGTATTCTACTTTGATTCTTTTAAATCAAATTTTAATGACATGGTTCACACGCAGATAATCCTTCCCAATCACAGCGTTGTATATAATGTGAAATTTCCCATCTTGTTTCCTTATCATGTGCTCAGAAATGTAGTAATTCGTACTGTTTGCATCTTTCTGCACATTTTCTATTTTTAAAATGTATTTGGAAATTCATTATTGTTTTCTGAGGCTAAAAAACAACCCATGAAGAGTACCATACTGTAAGTATCTTTTTTTTTCTTTTCTTTCCAACAGTATGTACTGGAACCCTTTCCATATTAATACTAGATCTACTTCTCTATTTGTAATGGCTCCATGGTATTCTGTAGTATGGACATTCAGTAGTGTGGAAAAACCACAGTTTATGAAAGGAAAATTGTAATAGCAGTTTTAATGTTGATTCTAACACTGAGGAAACTCCTTTCAGACACCTCCACTGTCCACACAGTGGTGTAATATTCACCTCATTATTACATGGCTGTTTTGTTGTATGGCTTTGTTCACTGCTTGGGTAGGAGCATGATCTGCTTGGTGAGTTAGTTGAGTCTAGGGAATAATAGCCACGCTATAGCACTATCTTACTCTCCATGATACAACCCCAGTGTGTAAGTGTTACTAGGCTTTTAAAACATTTTCCTGATTTACCAGTTTAAAATTAGATCTACCACCTGTTTGAAGTCCTTTTTGATTCAAAGAAATCTTTCAGTTTTTGTCAGTCCTCATGTTAACCTTAGTGCCACTGTATTCTAACAGGAGCAGAGAGGCAATTTGGGCTTGCAGTAGATTTTCAGTCTGTCCTACTTGTCACAATGCATGTGGAAGATGCTGTCATGTCTCCACTTAAGGAAACCATGAAAATTTACTAATGGAAGCAGAAACAAGTATCTTTATAAAACTACAGAGTAAAGTTTCCGAAATCACAGACTTGATCTATTTTACCACTGGATTCTTAAGATGATACATGTATTGACACATAGTATGTGCTTAATAAGTATTTGTTATGTGAATAGTACTCTGTCACTAATAAAGATAATTTCATAAAAATGCATGCCTTTGATAAGGGTACCACTACAAACAACAAAGCAGCAGAGAATTCTTTCAGTCTAGGCTCAAGATTCATTCTAAAATGCTTAAAAGTCATTAAGAAATGGAAAATCTTCTTTCTTCCTAAATAACATAATTGGAGGACTCAGGCAAACTAACATAGCCAAGAAGGTTTTATAGATGAAAATTCTTGGCTGAAAAATCTTTTGTGTTCTTTTTGATGAGTGTGTGTGCTAAGAGCCAGTCAATTATCAGTTGAAATGCAGAACAGACATTGTTGAGGTTGAAGCTCATAGTATTCTAAGTGGCTTAAACTAACATGGTAAACTAATTGGGCTTTTTCTGTATAAACACTTGTCCAGAAACACAAAAATTTTTGATTCTCTTCATTTGTTGAACTCTTCTGTACAGGTTAAAAATTTTCTTTCATGAAACATATCTTTTGCACAACTAGGATGGAGTGCAGAAATGTACAACTGAAGGCAGGTTGGGCATTTTTTAGGAGTTAAATGGTCCAGAAAGTGCTATGAATTCCAATAAAGTCATTCATAAAACCTGAAAGTGAAGCTCAGGGCCCTTTGTATATAATTGATTAAGCCGTACTGAGTTGGATAAAATGTGAGATAGTTTGTACATATGTAGCACTCATTTGTGTGACAGAGTTAGTGCTGATATACTCACAGGTTCAGGGGCCCAAGTTTAGCTTACTGTCTCTCCATTCACTAATACCAGCCGCTGTTGCTATTTAGACACTGAAGTTTCAGTTATTAGGTACAGAAGTAGATAAGATCAGAGCTGGCAGTATGAGAACTGTGCCCTGGTTATTTAGAAGTAACTCCGTGTGTTCTAACACAATAATCTAGTAAAGTGGGCCTTGAATCCTTGTATGACCTGGGGCTTAGGTATCTTTAATTTTGACTTAGGTGCCAGTTAGTGAAAGTAATTACTGTTTTTGTGCCTTTCCTTTCCTTTTCCTTGTTTTTCTTTATTTGGTGCCAGGAATTGAGCTTATGATCTCATACTTGCCAGGCAGGTACTATGTTGCTGAGCTGTACCCCCAGCCTGTTTGTTTGTTTCTTGAGACAGGTCTCATTATATAGTTCAGGCTGGTCTAGAATTCACTACGTAGTCCAGTCTGGCCTGAAACTCAGGATGATTCTTCTTGCCTCAGCCTCCCATGTGCTAGGATTGCAAGTATGTACCACCATGCCTGGCAAAGCAATTGGTTTTAAAGTAGCAGCAAGATATCCAGCATTATTTCCTTTAAATGCTGTCTAATAAATACTTTAGCCTTTGAGGTAGCATAATTAATGAATCACAATATAATGATTAAGAACTCCACTTAGAATCAGCTTATCTGTTTTTGTCCTAGCTTTGCTCCTTGCTAGCTGTGGAAGTTACTGAACAGACAAGAATAAAACTCTTGCTAAGCCTCAGTTTCCACACCTGTAAAACAATGATACTAACGGTTTCTCCTGCGTGGAGTTGTTGCCAGGATGCAAATGTGTTAACAAATAAATTGCTTAGAATAGTGTTTGGCACATGATAATTGCTCAACAAATGTTAATTATAATTCTGGGGAATATTCTTCATCTTCGTTTGACTAATAAGTTATGCAACCTCAAAAGTATTAATTGATCAGATGAAGAGAGTTGTAATGCAGTCTCTCTGAAGCTCTGCTGCCTGTTGGCCTCAGGAATGTAGACTTAGCTAAGAATAAGGAAGATCCTGTGTTCTCAGACTCCCCTTGGCCTGTCTGCCTCATCTGTCATCTGACATAGATAGCATCAAGAGGGAAGAGACCTGAAGGTCCTGAGCTCAAGTGGACATCTTCTACAACTCTGATGTGTTTCTAGAAGAATGACTCCCTCAAAAAGCACTGCATGCATGTACACACACACACACACACACACACACACACACCCATTGCCTTGCCGAAAATTTATACCATGTTATAGTTCCACTAGTATATGAAAATACTTGTTTTTTTATGTATAACTACATATTTTGATTTTTATTCTTTTATAATGAAATAGTAATGTCATTGTTCTTTTATATTTCTTTCTCTGTTTACTAGTGTGACTGGACATTTTTCAAATGTTAGTTGATCGTTTGTATTTCTCTCTTAGTGATGTACATTTCATTTTATCTATTTTATCAAGTTGTACATATTTTTCTTATACTCATTATACTTTTGTCATTCATAAATATACTTCATGTATTAATCTCTTATGTATAATCTTTCACATAAAAATTTTTACCAATATCATTGCCTTTCATTTTATTTTTGATGTGTATAGCCTATATATATATATATATATATATATATATATATATATATATTCCAAAAAGTATTTGCATAGTAAAATCTATCCATCTTTTCCCTTCAGGTTTCTCTGCCTAGAATATTCTTCTCTATGCCAAGAGTATATGAATAGCAGCTTATAAATTTATTCCAACATTTGTATGCTTTCATTCTTTATGTATGCCTTTAAAACCCACCTGGAATTCATTATATAATTTAGTGAGAATCTAATGTCCATGCCAGAAATGGTGGATTAAGTTGTCTCAGTGTTTGCTTGTTACACAATCTGTTCTCCCACTGAGCTAAAATGCCTCCTGTATCATTTAGAAGTTTTGTTGTAGAGACAGCCACCCCAACCTTAGTGCCTTGGGCGACAGCAGTGTGTTTACTGTTCGTGAGTCTGGGTCAGCTGCAAGCCTGTGGTTCTGGGCTGTGCCTGTCTGATCGTGGTGGCTCACTTACATGTCTGGTGGCTCAACTGGGGATCAGGTGACAAGGGCGTTCACTTAACAGACTTGGTAGTTGGCTGTGGTCAGTTGGGATGACTGGGCCACAGATCATTGATGGCCCAGAGGCTGGCATGGACTTGCTCATTTACAGGCACAGGACCCAGTGCAAAAGCACTTCACAAGCCTCTGTCTATGTCTTGCTTCAGACATTCTGTTGGTTTGGACAGTTCAGGTCACGGGATGGAGAAACAGGCTCTGCCTGATATTGGACGAGTGGAGAATTTGTGGTCCCTTTTACAGTCCACTCTCCTTTTAACATATGCTAAATTACAAAACACTTTAAACAAAAACTTTTTCAGACTTTCCTAACCCTTAAGCTTAAATTTTCTTTTCATGTATACCGTTTACTTCAAACCTGTGTGTATATGTACATTTTTTGTTTTTATTTATTTATTTATTTATTTATTTATTTATGTATTTATTGTGTGGCACTGTTGATCCAACCCAGGGTCTATGCCAAACAAGTACTGTGCCACTGTGCTACACCACCCACCATCTAAAACTGTATTTTGTTGTCATCAGTCTTAATCATTCACAGTGGTTATGGTTCTTAGATGCTGAAGGTAATTTATTTTGAAATTAATTTCAGGAGTTGTTTGACATGGGACAGTGCCAGTGCTGTTTTCTTGCAAAGCTGCCTGAATGTGTGTGGTAACATGCTTCATTTGAGGATGGCATTTGTTACCTTGTCTCCTTGTAGGGCCTCTTCTTACTCCGTCCAGAGCGGGGTTTGCAGGAAAGTGATCTGCACAGGATGCCGAACCTATTTTAATTCTCTCAGGAGGTGTCTCAAAGTTCTTCGTATGTTATAAGTAAGAGACACTGTGTTTTTATTTTGCAATGTATGTGCAATGTTGCGGGTCCTGGCCTAATTTCTGATGAGTAGAATATAATGATGAGTTCAAAGACAGTATGGGTTTGAACTAGAGAGCCTTTATTACACCACTAACCCCAAATCATCTGCTAGTATCCATGAAGATGCAGAAAGGGGCTGTCGTGGACATCGCTGACAGCTTCTCTGGCAGCTCTGGTCTTCTTTCTATAACAGGTACCTGTTACCTGGCAGTGGGGCAACCGTGCATGAAAGGCAGTCTCATTTAGAAATACGTTCTGTGGTCGGCCTTGTATAACCTGTTAGCTTCCATCATGTGAGTCACTGGCATCAAGATGCAACATCTGTCGTTATAATCTTTGATCACATGGGTGTCAGCCAGCTCTTTTCCCCTGTTCTCAGCTGTGTCATTCTCTTTGTCTTGTGTAGGAACTTCCATACCTTACCCCAGTCTGATTTTCACGAGCATTTGTTTTCTACCACTGCATCACACCCCTGGTGTCATGGTTTATGTCAGTGGCCCCCAGGCCTCATGTATTTGCATTGTGCATTTGTGACTGGTTCATTGTCTAGTGCTTGGATTGGTGGTGTCAGTGCTACACCCTCCCAGGGGGTGGAGCCAGAATGTGATGTAATAGCAGGAAGAAGGTGTGTCTCTCTTGCCGGTTCCGCTTGCGGTTTGCAGCCGCCATGAACTGCGGCCCCGCCATGCCACCCTGCCTTGGAGCCAACTGAGTATGGACTGAAACCTCAAAAAACTAAGAAACCTTTCCTTTCCCAACTTTGGGCATCAGGTATTTTGTCTCAGCGATGAGTAAAAAGTAACCAAGACACCTGGGAAAACCTCACATTATTTTTGCCCTTATTTTTGTCGTTAATGTGCTTTCTGTTACCCAGAACCCATGAACCTTTCAGCTGAAGTGATTTTTCTGCCTCAGCATCCTGAGCAGCTGGGACCACACGCCTGTACCCTGTGCCAGGCTCCTCATGCTTCTTACATGGAAGTTCTAGTGAATAAAGAGTTTCTAGGTGCTGACCATGATTTCAATAGCTGAAGTTCTAGAATTTGGGGAAAATTTTTTCCTTTTGAAGAATTTTACCTTTACTTGTAGCTTAAGAGGCATAATATTAAAGTAAATTTAAAAAAAAAAAAACATGTACACTGAGAATTTCTTTTTTCTGGTACTTACAAACCTAAATGTTTTCATTTTTAAAATTGGAATACCAGCTTCTTAATTATCTGAATATATTTTTGGAGACAAACAAGGGAAACAAGATAAAATTCATGTTTATTTAGCATCTGATTAGCCTGAAATAAGCTTCATTAATTTAGTAATTACCAGTCATCATGGAGGATGGCACATGTCTTAGTCACTTCACTGAAAGAAGATATATGACATCTACAACTTAAAGGTTTATTTTGGCTCACAGTTACAGTCCAGAGCTGGCCAGGGCAGGAAAGACATGACAGAGCAGCATGGTGGGGGTAAGCTGTTTAATCACAGTGCCAGGAAGCAAAGAGGAAAGAAATGCCGAGCAGAGAAACACACCTTCCAGTCACACTTCTTCTAGCCTGGCCTTCCTAACAGCAAGTCATTATTCAGTCACCTGCCACAAGCTCTGCTTTTGAGTGCAAGAGGCCTTTGCAGAACATTCTTGATCTAAGCCAAACATCAGTACTATTGCTGTTTTATGAAGTACCTGAGACAGAGCAGAGTTCAAAAAGTTGTTCCATCTTACACAGATATTAAGTAATATATTACAGAGTCCATGTTTAAACATATCATGTAACATTTTCACTTTAATCATTGCCAAGTGGGATGGAGACATCCTAGATTTTCTTTAGCAAAAATATGATCAAGTTAAGGAAAAAGGAGATGCAACCAAGGTATTTGTACATTCTCATGCTTTTTAGATGTACATACTCAAGTTCATTCCGTTTTCTTTGTGTCTACACCAATGAATAACAAAATCTTCTGGAGAGCTCCCCAAAGTCTGATGTTAGATCTGAAACTTGGGTGTCACAGAAAGAGGGGACTTTTCTAATTTGTTAGATTTATACTGAAGTTCATTTTCTTTGCCGTCAAATGCTGTGCTTATTGCACATGGCAGAAAAGCTTTTCCAAAAGCTTTAAAAGTATGTATTTAAAAATTTTCGCATGCATTTGTTAATCAAAGAAGTCTGATTGCTAAAACAAATTGAAGTATTAGAAATGAGATATATCCTTTGGTCTGGCTGGTGTTTTGATACTTTTATGTGTGGTGAGAATTTTTTTCCTCTACTGAAACACTAACCCTCTGTTGCAGCAGAGGGAAAATGTTTACTGATCTAAAAGTTTGTGTCAGATGACACATGTGTGATGTAATGACTGATAGTCATTAATGTTCTGGAAATACAGTTGGCTAATTCTTTTCTCCTCCAGGCCAGAGGGTGTATGAAGTATAATTTTAAACAGAGATTCTGTGGTTTGAAGTTTGCTATTTGTTACTTTTTCAATGCTTAAAACTTCCTCTCACTCTGTTTATTTGTATGGGGTTGATATAAAAATCACTTTCAGTCACGCAGAAGTATAAGAACTTTTTGGTCCAGGCTTTGTAAATGAGCGTGATTTTGTCTGATAATAGATGGAACATATGATGAAACCATTCATAGACCCACATCCCTCATTGCCATTGTCAAATGAAAGCAGTGTGCTGTTGGATCAAAAACAAGCCTTCTGAGACATGATCCTTTTGCTGGGTTTGTTTTCTGGATGATTACTTAAGAGCAAAAGAAAATTCTGTCTCTAAAGGTGTTATAATAAACAGGTGAGAAAGGAGGGCACAGAAATTTGCAACTGTATGTTTGGCGATGAATGGGAGTGGTAAAGAGGAAAAATTGAACGGTAGTTTAAAAAACAGCGCTTTGTAGATTTTTGCCCTGCAATGCTATTCTTGGATATTGAGCTAAGAAAGTAGTTTCACAAAGGACATAGTGCAATCGTAATTTGTTCATTTACAATATTAATTAATTTCCTTTGTAAGGAATTTTAATGTGATTATATACTTTCCTTAGTTGGAAATGGTTAGGCTTATTTTAGTACTATTAGTTGATTTATAACTTTACATCATTATGTCATCTTATTGTTTAAAAACCTAGTAATATAAACCACTTTATATAATTGAAGAAAGCAGATTGTAAAATTAGTGTGTAGTAAGTTATAGAAAGTGAAGTAGATCTATATCTTGGTTACTCAAAGTTAAAGAATAAAAGGCTTTTGTAGCTCACAGTTTGTAAAGGTTTTAATCCATAGTTGGGCTGGCTCCAAGGTAGGGTGGCATGACAGAGGGGCATCACAGAGGAGAAACAGTCCAGGCAAAGCAGGGCAGGCAGAATATAGCCAGCAGTGAAGTCGAGAGCAGAAAGCAACATGTGACAAGCAATGACGGCAGCAGCCCTCATTCTGGCCCTTATAATCTATCCAGGCTACCTGCATTCACACACAGGGTGGGCCTTCCCATTGTCTATGCTCAGAGCTATACCAAACCAATCAGTGGACTAATTTACTAATCACACACTCTTGATTGCAGCATTGTACGTGTAATACCAGCATTACACACCCAAGGTCCAGCCACCTCTGAAAAGCCCCACCTATGACCAAATGAGGCTGTGGGGAGACATCTAAACTTAACCCATAACAATATATCTGTAGAAAAGAAATGTACAAGAATTTGGAAGAAAGTGAAAATGCTTTGTCTTTGTTTTAGATGACATTAAATTTTTTTGACTTTTATTACTACATATTTGCAGTGCATAATGATTATATTCAGGGTAGGGAATCGGTACAGATATCTAATACATTTCAAGCTTCCCCCTTTCCCTCCACCCCCTTTTAACTTTTCAGCATCAGATTTATTTATCTTACAAAGTTAACATCTTATATATAGATTGAAAATCAGGTTAACAGGTCTTAAAACATATGAAGCCAATGAGAAAATTGTATTAAGTCCAGGTACACTTTTAGATCCATTGTCTACACTGGATCATGATAACTTTTTCCTTTCTTTTTTACTTTTATATGTTTTTTATTCATATATCTTAAATTTTTCATATAAGAGAAACCATATACTATTTAAGCTTGTGTGTCTGTTTTACTTCACTTAACATTATGGTCACAAAATGTATCCATTTTTCTACAGATGACTCAGGTTTATCATTTATGGCAGAGTAATACTCCATTTTGTATAAATGTTAGATTTTCCTTATTCATTCATTGTTGATGGACATAATAGACTGCTTCCAAGATTTAGCTATTATGAATTGTGATGCTGTAAACATGGGTATGCATCTATCATTGTGGTATGATGCCTTTAACTCTTTTTGAAATATATCAACTCTTTTTGGCAGGGAAATAGCTGAATCAAATAGAATTTCTAGTTTTAGCTTTTCAAGAATCTCCATACTAATTTGTTCTATATTGGTTTCCATAGTGGTTGTTATCAGTTTACACTACCAGCAGCAATGAAAAAGGATTCCTTTTTTCTACCACATTTCTACTAATTGCTATTGGTTGATTTCTTGATGGTAGACATTCTTTTTCAAAAATTAATTTTATTGGTATACTTTAGATATACATAGTGAACACATTTCATCATAGGGAATTTTTACCTACATGTAGTATATCATGTTTCTTTTTTCCCCAAACTCCTGTCTTTACTTCAACCCTTACCTACCATCATTTACAAAAACTTTGTTTACATTTTTTCCTTCTGTTCTTTTTTTGTCTTTTCCCTTCCTTCTGGAGTGAGAGAGAATCTCAGTTTTGTTTTAATTTGCATTTCTTAAATGACCAGTGATGTTGAGTAATTTTTCATGTATTTATTGACTATCTGTATTTTTTCATGTGGGAAGTGTCTGTTCATTTCAGATGCTCATTTTTTGACTGGGTGTTATAATTTTGAAAAGGTGTAATTTTTTTGAGTTTATAAAATATATTCTAGATATTATTCCTTTGAGGAGTAGCTGGCAAAACATTTTTCCTCCTTATGTTCATTGTTTCTTTACTCTGTTGAAACTTTTTAGTTTGGTGTGTTCCCAGTTTTGATTCTTGGTGTTATATTTTGTCCATCTGAAAGTCTTTGCCTACTCATATGTCTTCCAGAATTTTACTATTTTGTCTCACAGCAGTTTGTTTCTGTGTCGATGTTTACATCTTTGATCTATTTTGATTTTAATTCATTAGATAGTAAGAGATACCAGTCTAGGTTCAATCTTTGGCATACAAAAGCCAGTATTTCCAGAGCCATTTATCAAAGAAGTATTCTTAAACAACTTTCTCTAATATATTTCTGATCATAATTTGATCAGAATAAATACGGTAACTTCAGAACCATGTTAATATGCTAAACACTAATATACTGTACACTTAAAGTAGTTGAGATAGTAAATTTCATGTGTATTTTAGCGTATACAGTACCAAAAATAATAAAGTTTCGGAAAGTGGGATGTGGCCATGTTCCTGTTCTTCACTGATATTTGTGGAGGAAGATATTCCTCTCTTCTCTGTACACTCTGTAAACTCATTTCTCTGGGCTCAGAATGTCTGGAGATTTGTATTATCATCCTGTGTACAAGTTAGCTTCTTCTCACTCACTGAAGAGAAATAAATTAGATAATCGAATGATATGCTGGAATGAATAATGAATAAATGTAGCTGGTCTCTTGCTCTGTTTGACCCGTCTCTCAACCAAACTAGAGAAGTATAAAAACTTCTTTTTAAAACATTTTATTGGTATATGTTTGCGATACCTAACAGTTATATTCATCTTGGGGAAACTGGCAGATATGCGTATTGCATCTGAATCATTTTAATTCCAGCCCTGCTCGCTTCCCTTCCCTACTTAGCCCTAACCCTCTCCCGGTATTTTACAATTATTTAAATTTTTCTTCATCCAGATCAGGTACAGCCTAGGATGTAACCTCCGATGTGTGTTTGTTTCAGGGACACCACTGATGTATTCAATATCTGTATAATGAAACAAGTGAAAGTACTTTTAAGATTGCATTTTACTTAACCCTCCATGTTCAGAATATTATCATTTGCATGTGTAATGGAGTGAAAATGATTCCTGAAATGCTGTACCTTTCATAGAAAGTCTGAGCACAGGTTTATCTCACACTTGCAGTGCGTCTCCAGCGCTGAGCAGCGGTGGTGGCTCGTGTCTGCTTTATTGGACAGTCAGACCTAGGTGCAAAGAACCACCAGCTGGTAGACTCGCAATGTAATGTGTCTCTTCTTGAATTTTTTCTCCCCTTTAATCCTTTTAAATTCTTGTTCGTGAGCAGAGTGACACCAACAATGATTCTCATGCACTGGGTGTGAGCAGCAGACAGCAGGGAGGAGCCCTTAGGTGATCAGGGAACTACCAGGAACGTTTGCTCACGTAAACCACACATCAGGTATTATTTTTTAAATTTCACCAGATTTGGTGTCAGCCGACATGAGACCTCATCCCAGCTCCCTCGGTTTCTGTGACTTTGGACCACTTGCTTCCTTTCTCAGTACTTCACTTGCTTCACTTTTATATTTGAACCCCTTAGGACCCCGAGTACAATCTAGTACAGTGCTCATCTTCTAATCAGATTTCTAGTAAATGTTTGTTGGACCTGCATAATGCTTATGGCACGGGACTTGAAATATTACATTTTCTTGAGTTCAGGATTTCAGAAACCAGTTGGGCCATTGGGTCATCTAGTGGCAGCCCCAGACTGGGGCAGAGTAGTTGGCCAGTCAGCATTTTGTGGGTACATTGTGATGATACTGATGTAAGTGACAGGGCTTTGGGAGACTGAGTTGGTTTCTGACATGGTGTGTAAGTGAGAAGTATTATTATAACATTGAAATTATACTTCCTTAGGTTAGGAGCATAATGCTAATTGACATTAATAGGGGTGGCACAGATGTCAAGGGAAAATAGACTTAGTGTATTAAAAATCTACTTTTAATAACTACCTGGTATGCTTTACTTCCTGAGGGCATGTGTCCTTTGTATACAGTAAATGCATAGATTTTAATCTGCATGTTTTGCAATCAGCATTTGCGTTTTCTTGGTAGTGTTAGCTTGAATGACTGCCTAGATTGTAAATTTGATATTAACATTTTGTCTTGGTAAGTTTATCAGATTGAGAAATTTGATCATCTGTCTGAAATAAAGCATTCTTATCCAGAAGTAATCAAGGGTTAGCTTCTGCTAAAATTTCATTCTACTTGTTGTTTGATCTTTTTAAAAAATTAGTTCTTTGAAATATACTCAGAGGCAAGATGTTTCTAATGTTACAATAAAACTATTAATGGGCTCATTATAAGGAAATGAAAATCTTATCTTTTTGTGTCAGTGATGAGAGAAAAATACAAAAGTGGCCTCCAATTATCTGTAACTGTATGAGGCCTTCTTTCATTTATGTTATCTGTCTTCCTGTTTAATGCCATCTAGCACAATTATTCCTTTTGTATCAGTTTTCTGTAAATGGAGTTCTGAATGGTTTGAATTGTGAGTTAATAATTATTATAACCCTTATAATCCCCACAGCTCTCCCCTTCATCTTCCTTCCTTTCCCTGTATTCTTTCTCCAAATAAAAGAACACACAGCCAGTTTCCTAGAGGTTATTTTGTAATCCTTCTCAATTATAGTAACAACAAAAAGATGTCCTGTCTTTACAAGAATAAGTATGAACATTGCTGGTATGTATTTTCTTGTGTATTAATATTTGGGTGATAACAGTGCTTATAGTGTTGCTTCAAAGTACAAATGGCACCAAGTATGAATTGAGGTGATGCATTTTTAGTAGGTCTAACATGTATAAAGGAGCAAGGTGGTGGTAGATGAAAGTGATTTAATGTAACTAAAAGAAATATACTGTACTGTGGACATTGGACTTTAAATGGATTTAAGTATATTTTCACACTACCCAAGAATCATGAATAGAATGTTATGTAAAAAGATCATCAAGTATCCAACTTCACTGGGTTCCTTTTGGTCACCTGTATTTTTGTTTTTGAGTTTCTTTTATATGATTTCTAAATCTCTTACAGGATACTAGATTTCAGGGAAATCTATCTCCTTCTACCCAAAAATTGACTCACTGATTTCTAGATGTAATTTAATATTTTTGTTTGGTGATTCTCCAGTTAGAATGTTGGGCTCAAAGCCATTTCTTATTTCTCCTATGTAAGTGATATGTTTTCATGGACCTCATCCCACTGTCTTTCCTCCTGCCTTTGTGATTTAAGGTAATGCTACACAAGATTATCTGTCCTTGCAAGTGGAGGCTGTGACCTCACAGTGTCCCATAGGGCTGGTCCTTATGATCATATGTGTCAACCACTTATTTGATACAGTAGATGAGATTAATTTTATGAGTGTATTTATCTATAGTCTTTTTTTTCTTTCTATTTTTGTCTTCTCCCGTTCAAAGACTTCAGGGGATCCTTGTTGTCTATAACATTAACTGGGGCTTCTCACTATGACATTCAAAGATCTCTGAAGAATCCCACTCAGCTCTTTCTAATCTTAACTCCTATTTCTGCAGGAACTATGTGCCAGTCAAGCTAGGCTATCTTCTTAGAAGAACAAACCAATTATCCATCAGGGGAAGAAAGTATTTTAAAATGTGATGCAATGTGGAATACTTTTCAGTCCTTAATAATGAAGAGATTCAGTCATTTGTGACAACATTTGTAAAACTGAAGAACAATATTAATGTAAACAGAAATAAGCCAAACTGAGAAAGATAAGTTCTGCATATTCCCACTTAGATGTGGAATCTAAAACAACTAAACTTATAAAAGCAAAAGTACAGCAGTAGTTAGCAGAGTATGAGAGGTTGAGGGCATGAGATGATGATAATTAAAGGCCACAAAGCCCTATTTAGATAAAGAGTTTGATTTTTTTCTTGGAGTTAAATTATACAGTATGAGAAGAAATATAGCTAACAATTGAGTACTATACATTTAAATATCACTGAGAGTAAATTTCAAATGTTTTGATTATAAAATGTGTTCAGTAATTTAGATAATGAGTGTGTTGATTCCTTTGATTTAATCATTCCATATAGTATTAAAGAGTCATAACACTTCTGGATCATAGTGTGTGTGTGTGTGTGTGTGTGTGTGTGTGTGTGTAATTTTTAATTAAAAAAAGATTCAACATGATATATAGTTTTTGAGCTAAAATTCACTGATTATAAATGTATTACCTAAGAATTTTTAGTAAATTTGTAGGGTTATCCAACCATCAATGTAATCAATTTTAGAATATTACCATTTATCCCAAAGCTAACTTGTACCTATTTATGCTTAATCTATTCACCTACTCCATTTCAAAAAATAATCTGTTTTCTGTAAAGCTGACCTTTTCTGGATATATCATATAAATAGAATTTTATAGTGTATCATGTTTTACACTGAGTTTTTTTACATAACACTGTGGTTCTGAGTTTCATCTGTGTTGCTACATGTATCCAGAGTCTCTTCCTTTTTATTGCCGAATGCTGTATCATTGTATGACTGAGGCATATTTTGTTTATTCACTCATCAGTTGATAGACCTTTGAATTATTTCCACTTTCTGACCGATGGATAATGCTACCATGAATGTTCATGTACAGATTTCTATATGGGCATATATTTGTATTTTGTTCTCTTTAGGTGATGGTTGAGTCAAATGCTAAAGTTATATACCAGTCCAGTACTGACTATCTCAGCTGTTTTCTTGCTCTGTCCTTGAGTCTTTCTGTGTCTTTCTTTCCTTTGGGAAGCTCAGCCTCTCCAGAGTACTTTGTTGTCTCTTTCCCAGCTGCCATTTGAGGTTCATGCCTCATACTATGTGCCTGAAACCTGGGCCTCACTTCAGTCAGTTGCCTGTGCCATCTCTCCCAGCCAGTTTGCAGCCACCTCAGGCCTGCTGCTTAGTCCTCTCCTCCTCACTCCGTGGAGACAGCTGTGTCTTTTTCAGGAAGCCTGAGACCTTCTAGTGTGTGTCTCTCATTTTATCCACCTTTTGGAGACTGGACTACCTCCATTCCCAGCTCATCTGCAAATGTGAGGTTCCTTATTCTTCCTTAATATCTGCTCTTTCCTTGGCCTTTCGACCTTCCGCTAGCTTCTGGAGCAGTGATTTGTTAATCAGTGCCACTGGCTTTGATATTTTTCACATTTATGTATCCACCCCTAGAAGATCTCAGGGCCTCACATATGCTAGGCAAACACTCTATCATTGAGCTACGCTACATCCCAGCTGTTTTTTGAAAAAAATTTTTTTTCTTTTTAATTTTGAAAGAGATTATTACTAAGTTGCCTATTTGCCCTGGATATTCTGGAATTTGTAATCCTTCTGCCTTAGCCTCTGAAGTGGCTGGAATTATGGGTATACACTGTCATACTCAGTTTGTAGATTTTATTTTATTTATAAAGTTATGATTGAAAGAACCCATATGTGAAACCAAGCCTAGCAAGCTTAGAATACACAGCTTTGTTAGCTGCAGGCCTGATGTCATGCAGCAGATCTCTGGGACTTTTTGCCTTGCTTGACTGACTGTCACTATTGCACATTGACTCCTTCTCTCTCCCCCAGGAGCCACCATTCTGCTTCTTGCCTCTGTGAGTTTGACTAGATTGGATACCTCAGATAAACATAATCACAGTGCATTTGTCCATGACTGGTTATTTCACTTAGCCTAATGTCTTCAGGGTTCGTCCATGTTGTAGCAGATGATAGGATTTCCTTCTTTTCTTAAGCCTGAATACTTTTCCACTGTGAATATATACATTTTATTTATCCATTCACCATCAGTGGACACTCAGGTTGTTTCCACCTCATGGATGTTGTGAATTATGCTGCAATGAACATGGGTACATGAGTTTCTGCGCAAGATCCCGTCTTTAGTTCTGTTGGACACATCCAGAATGGTGTTACTGAATCTTGTGGGGTAATTTTTAATTTTTGAGGTAACTGTACTGTTTTCCATAGTGGCCACACAATTTTATATTTCCAACAGTCTTTTACAGGTTTCTAGTTTCTTCACATCCTAACGCTTGTTATTTTATGATTTCTTTCAAAATGATGTAACCACGCATGAACTGATATCCTGACAGGTAGGCGGTGATACTGCATTGTGGTTTTGATTTGCATTTCCCTAAAAATGTATCGTGTTGAACACTTTTTCATTTATGTTTTTTCTTTGGATCAATGACTTTTTGCATTAAATTCAGTTATTGAGTTGTAGGAGTTACTTATATATTTTGGATTTTAGTTTCTTATCAGATGTATGTGTGTAAATATTTTCTCTCCTTAGGCTGCCTCCTCACTGTGTTGCTTGTTTCCTTTGCTGTGCTGAGATGCTTTATTCTGATGTATCCCCATGTCTTTTTGCTTTTGGTGCCTGTGCCTTTAGTGCCATAGCCAAGAAGTCACTGCCAAGATCAGTGTTACAAAGCTTCCCCTATATTTTCTTCTAGGATTTTTATTTTTTCAGGTTTTATGTTTAAGTATTCAGTCTGTTTTGAGTTAATTTTTGTATATGTTATAAGGTAAAGATCCAATTTCTTTCTTTTGCATGTGGTTATCCAGTTTTCTCCATGCTCTTTGTTAAAGAGTATCCTTTCTCCAGTGTAGTCTTGGTACTCTTGCTGAAGACCTTTTGACCACTATATGTGAATTTATTTCTAGTTTCACTGTTCTAGTTCATTGGTCTATATATCTGTCTTTTTACAAATAGCATGATGCTTTGATTACTCTAGCTTTGTATTATACTTTGAAATCAGAAAGTTGAATTCTTCTTTCTCAACATTGTTTCAACTGTTTTTTAAAAATTTTATTTAAAGAGAAAAACAAAACAAAACAGAAAAAAAGGGTAGCAATAATACAGAATTCTAAGGGAAAAAAGAGAAGAACAAAAAAACACTAATAAATCATTACTTGATAAAGTTACAAAATTAAAATATACAAAGTACACATTCAAACAATGAGACTGTTAACAGTTCTGCTCCACGGTCTAACAAAAACAGTAACATAGTCATCCATCTTACACACTTAAACATACATGCAGTTATATCCTTTAGAGCACTTTCTTTTCCTCTCTCCTTTACAGTAGCAATTATAATTTTGGGTTTTATTACTTCTACATTTCTTATTACTTTTTACACTAGAGACACATGTGATATTTATAAATATGATTCTTATTTATTTCACTAATGAGAATAGTCTCAAGTTGTCTCCATTTCCCTGTGAATTCCTCAAGATCATCCTTCATAGCTGAGTAATATTTCATTGTATAAAAATACCACATCTTTTTCATCCACTCTGTGATTGGTGGGCATCTTGGTTGTTTCCAAGATTTAGCTATTACAAACTGTGTTGCTATGAACATGGGTGCACATATATCACTGTGATATGACCTTTTCAGTTCAACTCTTTATGGCACTTTATGATTCCATATGAATTTTTGTTTACTTTTTAAATTTCTGCAAAGCATTCCATTGGGATTTTGATAGAGATTATATTGAATTTGTAGATTGTTTTGGGTGCTATAAACATATAAACAATATCAAGTCTTCCAGTCTATGAACACAGGATATCTTCCTGTTGATTTGGGTATTTTTTTTAATCTTTCCATATTTAATGTGGCCTCTACTTCTGCCCTTCCCTGAGACCAAACCCAGTGAATGTTTTTGCTTATAATTTGGCCTTTCTACTGTAGTTGGTGCTACTGTGTTTTCTACTGTGTTATTTTCTACTGTGTTTCCAAGCTTTCATAAAAATACAGCCACTCCTGGTACCATTTCTTTGTTCACCTCCTTGCTGCTCTTACTTCTCCTGCCTCTGAATATTTGGTTTTCCCTCATCTGCTGCTTTTCTCCCTGGATGTGTTCTCTACTGTCTGTATGATTTCTGTAGGAACCATGCAGTTTCTTTTGGGATGTTTTGATTCTCACTTATGTAAAACCCTAAGTTAGGAGCTATGAGGACAGGAGTGATAAAATTAATCATAAATAGTCAATGATTTTATGTTTTTCAGCCATAGTTATCCCATGCTGTCATACAGAAGTACATGTTCATACCTCATTTAATTGATTTCACATACTGCTGATTAGGTGAGAGGCACAGAGGATAGATATTCTGAGAACTAAGTCTGTTGTTCCTTCAGAATTATTGCCCATGAGTATTATTTGTTTTGCCAATGAGGAGTACAGAGAAGTGTGCTATTTAATAGGCTTTTTTTTTTTAAAGAGCAGAATATATTTATTGAGAGAAAGAGAACTTCTGTCTGGGAGAGAGACGGGAGGGGTCCCAAGAAGATTGACTTTTCTGTTTTAAAATGTATGTAAAATTGGACTTC
Source organism: Dolichotis patagonum (assembly GCA_004027295.1). NCBI lineage: Eukaryota > Metazoa > Chordata > Mammalia > Rodentia > Caviidae > Dolichotis > Dolichotis patagonum. The sequence goes on from PVJX010001357.1 coordinate 130,035, forward strand.
TTTCTGTTGGACTTGGGGTTTTTCTTAGTTACATTTCTCTCATTGCTGAAACAAAAAAACTGACACCCAAAGTTAAAAAGGGAAAGGTTTATCTAGCTCACCGTTTGTGGAGGTTTCAGTCCATAATTGTTGGGCTCCAAGGCAGGGTAGTACATTGCAGAGGAGCAACAGTTCATGGCAGTGGAAGACAGCAAGAGCGAAAGAGGGAGGCAAGCCTCTTTCTGTGCCTTAGATTGTATGCATGTAACCCAGCTGGGGTTAGGGTGGTGCCAATCCAAACAGTGGACTGATCCAGCAACCACCCACCCTTAATGCCAGCACCATGCATCCTACCGTTGCACACTCTAGATTCATTCGTCTCTGAAAAAGTCCTGTGACTGCATGAGGGCTTGGGAGAACATCTAGAGATACAAACCATAACAAGGGTAGTATTTTAGTTTCTTCCTGTTCTGATTTATACTAGTCCTGCTGATGCCTAGTTTCTGGTTTTAGCAGACTTAGCAAATGGGTTAGAAACTTGTTTGTTTGATGTAAATTAATGATAGTGGATGCTGAGCAGTGGCCTAGAGTTTTCATTGCTGTATGTGAATTCATTTTAAGGTGTGGGCTTCATTTATGAATCATAAAGGTGTGTTGTCCCCCATTGTTTCCATTATTACCCCATAATTCTTATTGTTGTTTTGATAAGTAACATCAATATCTAGAAGCTGTTATTTACTCAATGTATATAAGTTCATGAACCTTGGTTCATTTGTTCCACAATTCTGGTCAGGAACCAAATCAGTTTTCCCCGCTAAAGTTCAGTGTCACTTGATGTGGAGTTTTCGAATGGTAGCAAAATTTTGCGATTGGCTCATTTGCTAATCAAGTTGTTCATGAAAAGAAAGGTTCAGTAGACTGAGATATTACTGTACTTTCACACATGATCATACAGCCTTATACTATGTTAGAAAGATCTTCGCCCTTAGGAAATAGACTGAAAACCATATCCAAAGTTAAACACTGTGTGATATACTGCTATTACTGTAACAATATCCTTTTGCTGGTTCTGAATAAGTAAACATCATTTGCTTTAAAAATCTTGGCCAAAGAAAAAGTATGTGTTAGGTAGCATTAATGGTATAAAATATGATACTAAGTTCAGGTGACACCAGATGAAATGAGTTGTCACATCCTGGCTGACCATAGGCACCTGCATGGTACTGACCAGATCTCCCCTCTTGAGCATTTCTCGTTTTCATGAAAGGCTTCTGTGGGATATCAGGAAATGGGGTCTTTTCTCCTGATTCTACTTTTGCTCAGCAAATCTTCCTTGAAGTTCGGAGAGTTATGTAGATAAATAATCTGGCTCAAAATACCTGAATTGCATTTAAGGATCAGGCAAGCTAGGGGTAGTACTTGATGGTGAATTGTTTTTGTTTGTAATTTTGGAGTAATTTAGGGAGTTCCTTTGACATTAATACCTTTTATGTAGTTTTCAACATGACATATTAGATTTGTGCTGGAGTGTTTTTCATTAATAAAATAATATTATAGAGGTTAAATTGGTGTTGTGCACATGCAGGATTAGACCATAGAATTTAAAATTTTCTTCCTGCTCTTCCTTTGCTTCTCCTTTTTGTTTTTTCCTTATGTATCTCCAGTATAATGTAGACTCTGTATATGCATGTGGAAATAATTAAATACAGAAATGCAGTCTACTTGTTAGCCAGAAAGGATGCCTGGAACATGTGGGTAAGCTTGGTTGGATATTTGTCTAATGTTAATTAGAATATTGGTTTTCGGTTGAAGATGCCATATCTTCAGAAAAGTAATTGGATTTAGCTTCCTGTTTAGTAAACTACTTCAAGTCCCCAAAGTATCCCACATCTGAAAGTAATTTTTCCTGATTGTATCGTTTAGTCATGAGGAGAGCAAGGATTGACTTTTTAATATTTAAACTATTTCTTGACAAGTTTTCAGCACTGTAGCTTGCCCACAACCTTAAGTCGGGCACACTAAACAGATAGAATCTTTGTGTAGAAAGATTTACACATCTTTGTGCAATTGTAGTGTAAAAACTTGGCAGAACACTCTCTTTTACATAAATCAAATTTATTCTTTTTTCCTGTACTTAAACAGGTTTTCATTAGATTTTAAGAAAAAATAAAGATGCTATATATCATGTAGTCTTATGTTTGTAATGTACTATTTATAGTCATCCCAGGAAATATATTTTGTGGTGGATTTTGAGTCTTGAGAGTGTTAGTCTACAAATATTCAGTGTAAGGTGTGAAAATATTTGTAGTTAAAAAAAAAACTCTCGGGCTGGGGATTTAGCTCAGTGGCTTAAGTGCCTGCCTGGCAAGCGTGAGGTCGTGAGTTCAATCCCCGGTACCAAAAAAAAAAAAAAAAACCTCTCAGAAAAATTGGGAGTATTTGATCGTTGAAATGTTGCAATCAGTAGATTCAGTTTAAGGGATTTCTCTTTTAAATTTTTATTGCGTGATTATCATTTATAGGGTCATTAGTGATTAGGAGAAGTGTGTGTTTTTAATATGGTTATAAACACACACCCCAAGGAACATGGTTTTCTTGATAAAAGGATATGTAAAGACCAATGTTCCCATTTAGTTTTTTTTTTCCATTTAAATTTAATCATTTAAATTTTTGAAAAATAAAATGGTGCTGTGGCATGAAGTATGATCAAGTTCATCATATGTAATCTTTAAATAAAAATGCATAAGCTGGGCATGGTGGCACAGGCCTGTAATTCCAGCACTCAGGAGGCTGAGGCAGGAGGATTATTGCGAGTTCAAGACTAGCCTGGGCTACAAGTGAGTTCATGGCCAGCTCGAACTGCATAGTGAGACCTTGTCTCAAAATAAAACAAACAAAAAAATGCATTATCACATGAAAATACTTTTGATTGTTACTAACAGTAATTAAGAGGCGCTTAAAAAGACTATTCCAAAAGCAGCTGACATCTCTTCTGGGAGCCTCTGGAGGCTGGCTGTCTGTTTCTGCCAGTAAAATTTCCTCTGGTACCATGATACTATTTTGCTATGAGATATGCACTCAAAGCCTTGCACACCTGTATTTACCATTGCCTCTCTTGGAGCTGAACAGTCTTTTCAGGTTCTACAGGCACGCCTTCCTTGCTGTGATCTGTCTAACTATCAGGTCATTTGGGGACTGTTGCATCACTGTGGAATTTTTATGATCTTTCCATGCTTAGAAAACAATTATCGTCTTGGAACTAGAATGGGCTCCATCATCTTCTGGTATTAAGTTGTCAGCATTGAAAAGTTTATGCTCTGTATCATTTGAGGTAAATTACTTACTGAATCTCAGTTTGACTTAGTTTTTTTTTTTTACTTAGTTTTTTAAAATTGTGTTTTTCATAAGCCTAAGAGATAGGACTAGAAATGTTGTTATAAAGCACTTTGTCTTTCTAAATACATATATATATATATCTTTCTAAATATATATCTTTCTAAATATATATATATATTTATCTTTCTAAATATATATATATATATACCATAAGTTTTTTTGTTTTGTTTTGTTTTGGTTTTGGTACCAGGGATTGAACTCAGTACCACATGCTTGCAAGGCAGTCGCTTATGTCGCTGAGCTAAATCCTTGGCCCTACCATAAGATTTTGAAAGCTGTGCCTGTTGAGGTCTGTACCTTGACCCCAATCCTCCAAACGGGTGCACAGCAAAGACTCAAAGGAATGAGACACATGGCATGGTCTTTAGAGTTTGTAACTCTGCTAGCCAGCCAGCTGACTGACACTAGGCTGCCCATATTTAATCAGAACAAACAAGGAGTTAAGTGGACAATGGAGGATATCTGAACAGGATGTTGGGAGGGGTTGAAGGACCTTTCAGAGCAACAGATGATGCTAATTAAGGAAAACTGTCCAGAAAGTCTCTAGGTGGCCTCAACTGTGGCCTGTCTTGCCACTTGAAGTGTCTCCTCATTCTCAGTTCAGCCATGCCCAAGACCACACCGCAGCCCTGCACATGTATTCAGCTTCAGTGCTCTCCAACATGTGCCTACAGACTGATACAGCTTAGGTAATGCTGTGTGATAAGTACTTAGGTGCCCAAAAAGAGTCAAGCCATTTTTTACTATGAGTTAATTATCTGTGTGACCCATACTCAGCACTCAAAGATGGGCTAAACTATATTCCTTTAGCCTCCAAACAATTATTGGTCCAGATAAAAGAGTTTCAGGAGTCAAGGTGTGCAGACCTAGGCGTTCCTAAAAACTTCCAGTGCTGGAAACACCTTCCACTGTGAACCATTCACACACTTTAAGCTTTGTTTAGGTAGAGAAGTTATCGGGACTCTGAATGACAATTCCATTTACCATTTTCATAAAAGACTGAAATTTAAGTTTTTGTTTCTACGTAAGAGATTCTTTTCTTGTCTTCTAGTGATTAAGAAAACAACACTGAGACACATTCTTTTTTTTTTTCCTATAGAAATAGACAAGAGTAGCGATACTTGCTTCTATGATGCGTTTAGGTTTATTCTAAGAAAGTCTTCTACTTATTTACACTAGATCAATAGATATTCATTAGGGACACTGGGCAGGGGAATTACAAGGGGATGCAAACATTTGAAATGGTCATTCCAGTCTTGTCAGGAAGATGAGCGATGCATCCCCATAGGTACAGTCAGCACAATGCTTCAGCAGTAGTAGCTGGATTTTGTATAAGGTCCACAAAGCTGTTTTGAACTTTTATTGTGAATAATATACTAACCCCACTGTAAATCTGTTATTTCCCACCAGTTTCTCATTTCAAATGTATACTAGTTCAGTTATATTTTGGTACATTATAGGTGAAAAATGTCTTTGGAGGACTGATTTTTGAAGTAAACACAATTTATAGCATTGTGTCACTGGAAGAAATTTTTTCTATGGACTCAAGTACCCTAATGACAAACGTTTTGAGAATGCTGTAATTCAAATTGGATACCTCTTTTTTCTTGAACTCTATATTCCTAGATTTATGGCATTGCAGCTAACTTTAGTCATCTAGTCCAATCCTTTCTTGGATATAGAAACTTACTTAATGCAACCTGAAATTAGACTAGCAAATAATTGTCACTGTGAGAGTATTCTGGCGCAATAGAGAAGCAAAAGTATAAAAATGAACGGGTTTATTGAGTTGAGGACGTGGAAAGGAGCACACAACCCATGGCAGCTGGGCTGTCTCCTTCGCCCAGATACAGAGAGGCAGAGTTATATGACCTCTGATTGAAGTGGCACATGGGGCGGATATTGATGACGTGTGAGAAACTGATTGGAATTCTCTGTGCTTGTAAACAGGAAGGGGAGGTGTAATTAGGGCTGAAGAAGAAGCAGGAAGTGGTAGGCGTTTCCACTTTGGCCTTCTACCACATTAGACCACCGCCATAATTGTACAGTAATTTATACTAGGGCAAAACTCTTTGAGTCACCTGCTGAAAATTTGGTGATTGTTTAAAACATTGAATTGAGAAAGATACGAAGTTTTATCCAGATTCTAAAGCTGAGGTTGCCATTACTCTTTAGCACAGTCTGCCAAAGACATGTAAATTAAAAATATTTTAGTATGTACTGGGCCATAAAAAGGAGGCTTTGTGGGCTAATTGTGATGGTGAATCATGATTGTCAACTTAATCAAGTTGAGAAACACCCAGGGACTTACTAAACCATGCTTCTGATCTTCTGTGAAGTGCTTCCAGAGAGGATTGGCTTGTAAGACAGCACATCAAGGCGGGGAGACCTGCCCTTAATATGTTGGCAGCATTCAGTAAGTAAGATGAGGCCCAGATGGAACAAAAGTGCCAGAAGGAGAAAGCCCACAGCATGACCTAGCCCGATTCTTTGGGGGCTTTGCTCAAGTATTGAAGAACAGAAAACAGAAGTTTAAGTACTCTTCTTCACTAAGTACTGCCCAGGTGTTGAAATTCTGCATGTCCTCATGCAGCCCCTGGGACCTGGGTTCTGTGAGCGCAGAGCCCACATCTGTCTTGCTGTGAGGACCAAGCATGGTGGCAGCACATGAGAGGTCCTCAGAGTTTATAATTGTTTGAGTGGATCCAGTCCCTGATGTTTTGGGAGGAAATGTAAGATTAACTCTCAGTGCTTGAAAGAGGCATGACATTGGTTCCTCTGGATGCCAATGCCAGTTTTTGGTTACAAGCGTGTGTTAAAAGACAGGTCTGTGTTTCCTTGTTGCTGGCTGTGGTAGAGCCTTTGAGGTTTTGACAGTGTGCTCAGGACACAGTGTGCCTTTCCACAGCAGCAAGTCACTGATCAGCAGAGTGGATTTTGCTGGATGTATTTTCACACCCAATGATAAGAAACAAGGATTGAAGGAACTATTTTTTCTGGGATACTTAAGTGTGTGGCCAGTGTCTGGCATGGTGACTTTGAAGTGTAATTCTGAAGCTTACGCTGGTGTTTCACTCCTCTTTTGCCAAGTTTTGGAACCAGATCATGAAAGGTCTTTTCACAGTGGAAACCATTTTCGCTTAATTAACAGGATGAAAACAAAGGCTGGCCTTGTGCCCTGTGGTTATTGCTTTACAGGCAGGGGGCTCAGATGGAATTGCAGGCACCCTGGGTCCTGGGGATGTGAATGGATGGTGGCTCCACCATGGAGAAGGCAGTGTCTGAATGCATCTTGTAGCCACTTTCTGGCTGACATAATAAATGAGGGTAGAAGACAAGAGGGGAGAAGGTGAAAGCAGCTTTTCTAAACAACGCAGTGTTGAGAACTGCTAGGAATATGCTAGCAAAACTCTGAAAGATTTTTGTCTTCTTCCCTCCTAAAAAGCAACAGCAAACAATATATACATCAGATGTTACAACCCAGAGTCTTTCATATCTCACTGTGACTTTGCCCAGCATTTAATAGGTCAGTCATACCTTTAGCTTGAAGTAGTTAACAAGCAGACTTTGGAGAGTTACTTTTATTTCTGCCCTTTGTAGCACTTAGTGAAACCCCACCATGATTTGGGTAGTATTGAATGTTAAAAAGTTAATTTGTTCTGCATTCCATCTAAATTGCACTTTTTTTTCATGTGCATAGGTCCTTGCATCTTGTTTAAAGCCTATAATTTAAGCTCACCCTGTGGTAAAGTCTGAGTTACCTTTTGCCCTTGCTACTTTAATTCATCACCACATGCATTATTCTAGGAGGATTGTGACACTGGGCTAATTATGTGCCAGTTAATGAAAATATCTGTTACTTAAAAAGCAGAATGTGGACTTGGAATTTTAATTAACACTGTACCTCAGTAAGGAAACAAAATGTACCTTTTTTGAAAAAAGTGTATTTTTAAAGTCTTTCTTTCTTTTTGAAATAATCATGCTTTATGTAAGGCCAAGCAGTTGGTTAAGTAGTTTATGGAAATGGGGAATTTGTGTGAAAGTATTAAACCATTTGCTTTTTGAATGTAATAATTTTCTAATTAAACCCACTGTCACCTTATTATATATAAATTATATATATAATTATATATATTATATATATAATTATATATATATTATTATATATAAATATGATTAGTGATTATGATAAATAGAAGTATAAAATGTCTTGAGACCATGTTCTGATGGTGTGGTAAAAACACTTTTCCTTATTTGAGTCCAAAAGTTTATTTCTTTTTAGTTTTCTATTTTTGCAAACTTGTAGAAAATAATAAATATCTTTGAGAATAAAATTTCCTAAAACATGCTAAATTCTTCTATTGAACTCTCTACGGCCAGTTTTTATTTCATAACTGGTTTAGTTAATTAAAAATCATCAGGAGGGCGCTGAGCAAACCAGCAACCAGCCTGCCGCCCTGGTAAGTGACTGTGGTCTGGCAAGTGGCAGCCACCCCAGGGCAAGAAGCAAGAAGCAAGAAGCAAGAAGCAACAGCGTTTCCTGAGATCCGAGCCATGTTGGAACTTAGGGCACTGAGCAAACCAGCAACCAGCCTGCCGCCCTGAACTTTGGAAATGTAATGGTCAATTCATCAGAAAAAAATAGCAGGTGAATGTGGCAGACTTTCGGGGGCCTGAAGAAGAGAGATCCTGACGCCTCTGGACCTGCACCACCCAGTTGACTCCGGGTACCAGGAAAACAAGGAGCTCCTCCCCTCTCTGGGGGCAGCTGTGAGTGTGGCAGACTTTCGACGGCCCAAAGGAGAGAGACCCTGGTGCCTCGGGACCTTCACCATGTGGTTGACCTGGGGTGCTGGGAGAACAAGGAGCTCCTCCCCTCTCTGGGGGCGGCTGTGAGTGTGGCAGACTTTCGGCGGCCTGAAGGAGAGAGACCCTGGCACCTTGGGACCGGCACCATGTGGTTGACTTGGGTGCTGGAAGAACAAGGAGCTCCTCCCCTGTCTGGTGGGCGGCTGTGAGCCTGCCGGCGCACGGGCTGAGAATCAGACATCTCATGTCATCCTGTCCCCCGTCCTGTGTCCCCCTCCTCCTTCTCCCTCTCCCGCTGCTTAGCAAGTGGGAGCCAGTGAACTACACATCTTGTGAAAAGATTGGCTATGTCATTTAGTGTGAACCCCACATATGCAAAGATATGGACAACCATTTGGAAGAAAACAAGAGACAATATGACAGATAGTAAAGATCTCTGGTTGTCTAGCTTTGAAATTTATGCTTTCTTTTGTCCCATTCTGTTCTGTTTTGTTGTATTTAATTTTACCCCCTTTAAAATAAAATTTTAAAAAAATCATCAAGCTTAGTGACACTTATTGATAACTGTAAACTTGATCCTCAGCACTAGAGAGTAGCTGATAGGTAAAGCCCCTCATAAGATCTTGGATTTGTTGACCCTAAAAAATTTATATCCTTATGTCACATCAAGAACAAATTAGGGTTTGGATAGCAGAAATTTATGAGCAGGTCCTGAAGACAATGGATATTTTGTCTTTGAAGAAGTCTTGGACATTAGTTTCTTTTACCATATTTAACAGAGGAATAAAATGAGGCCTCCTATATTTAGTGGCCTTCCCAAAGTTCTCAGATATTAATATCTGAGTGGTACATTTGGGGTCAGACACATCTGGTTTTCCACCCAAACCACACTGCTGCTTGGCCTTGTGACCTTGGACAGGTTACTGAAGCTCTCTGAACCTCAGTTTCTTCTAGGAGATGGGCATGATTTTCCATCTCAGGGCACTGAATGACTTCATGAGATGATGGATTTGAAAGGGGCTAGTTCAGGGTCTGGCCGGCTAAGTCCTTAGTCAGTGTGGACTCTTTGCTGTCCAGTGTGTTCTCTTCAGTACACTGTCCTGTAGCAGGAGTTTTATGCTGTTTTGGCTCAGCCACAGACATGTACAAGACAACTGTTGGAAAATGTGTACAAGGCCCATGCTGAGGCTACTGTGAGCTTTTGTTCTGTGGCCCATGGCCTCCTGCAGTTTCTCCACACATCTGATAGCGCAGCAGAAGATCCACAGCAATGGAGATGTTGTTCAGAGTGTTGCTGCTTTTCTCTGTCTTTTGCCAAAGACATGTTCCATGGAAACTTTCCCTGAAAACTCTCTTCAAGAGATTTATGCAGATTATTAAGTCAAAAGAGCGGTCATTCCAGACTTTTCTTTCCAGGCAAAGAGGCCAACACATAATTTTAGCAGGTGTTATTAAAAACTGAGAAATATTTTGTGTATGGTGGGATTCTTGCCAGCATCTCTTTGCAGCTCCCAAGACAGGACTAAGGTGAAAGTCTTTTCTCTCTACCCTCAGAAGAACCAGCTGGCCCAATCTGTTTCCACTGTCTTAGTGTTGCTGAGGATTCTCCAGACACTGTTCTGTGGAACCTGGGGCAAAGGTAGCTTGATTTACTTTTCACTGGAAGAGCTTCATGCTAAGAATTGCCTGCAGGTATGTTTTTGGAGAGCTGAAAAAGTAAAAAAATCAAGGATTGGTGGTTGGATAAAACAAGTGTAAGTCATTTGCTTATTTCCCAGAAAGCTGCAAAATAATGTATGTTAATTTGGAGATTTTTATTTAAAAAAAAGCAACAAATGGTTTTATACACTGTGAAACCAATTAGATGCATCCAGGGAATTTAGCAGCTTTTACCTGATAAAGATAGATCTTTGAATTTTTTAGAAGAGATGAGAAAATATCTTCTCTGAGAGCATTGTACAAAATATATATTTAAAAATACAACCTCTGTCATATAATAATGATGGCACAGACAGTCCTTGTTAATATGTGACCATGATGACACTTGGTTTGTGTGCTTATAAACTCAAACTCTTTTAGTAGATTTTTAAAAATAGCCTTAATTATCCCAAGAAACCCATAAGCTTCCATGAGAACATCTTAAGTAGTTGTACCATGACCTAGACGTCCTGCATCGATCATTTTCCGCAGGACATCAAGGATGTTCCAGCAGAGTGCAGAAGCCAGTTTCTGCAAAGCACAGTCCCATCTTTCCATAGTGTGGACTGTGGAGACAGGAGTTTCAGATATTAAAATGATAGAAGTGAATAATATAGATACTGGGAACATATATTTTATGTACTGCTGCCCTCATTGCCAAGAGGGCCTCAGAAATGAGAAGTTCTAGTTTACTAAGCCACACAGATCTTTGTTAAAGAAGAAACATGTGAAATTAGATGTATCCAAATAATATGTGAAAATTAGCATGGCAAATATTTTTTTCTTTTAAATACAACTGTTTAAAAGTATCTAAACACTAAATATCAGAATTCTTTATTAGAAAATACAGATAAATAGAATGAAATAAAATCCCACCAATCACAAGTGTGAAATCATATTTTAAATTTAGTGTACATGTATCTTCAGATTTGTGAATATGTGATATTATATATAGATACAAACATGAAATAGAAATATTTTTAAGTGGGGCCATATGGCACATACTAGTGAAAAACCATGGAAATATAAATCACATGTAAGATTGTAGACTCTAGGATTTAATAAATTTAGGGTCTCTCACTGCTAGTTTCAGTAATGTTTGTAAGATAAGCTTCCGCCTTTTGAAAAAAAATGTCTACTGCTTCACAGTAACATGTGAGTAATTTATTTCACTTTGTGAATAAATATTATTCTGATGCAGACCACTGTATATTTGATGTGTACCACAGTGAATAAATATTTACAATTGCAGATTAGCTGATTTTTCTTAGTGTTGGAGAGTTACTTCAAGAAGCTTCTCTTTCTAACTTCTAGCCCACTTCGAGAGAGAGAGAAACATTTTTTTACCTAGTATGTAATTACATAGTGATCATACCTAAAATTTGCTTGGCTGTTTCTTGAAAACATTAGTAAAGTAGGAGAACAAATGCTTTGCTTTCCATCTTCCAAAATTTAATTACTTTTGCTTATGCTACCGAAATTCCTGCTTTAAAGGAATAATAGTGATATATTTAAAGTACAACAATTTATAAATGAAGCATGAACAATTATACTTCTGTACTTTCAGTAAAGAAGATACAGCAGATTACAACAGACGTGGTGCTATCAAGTTTTTGAAACACATAATTAAGAAATGCTAACTGGAGTGGAGGAGTAGCTCAGTGGTGCAGCACCTGCCTTGCATGCAAGAGGCCCTGGTTTGACCTCCAGCAGCAACAAAAGCAAACCTTCTCAGTTTGTATGTGGGCCCTTCTCTTTGACCTAGGCCTGGCACATGAATGTCCTGGTGGGATCCTGACTGGGAGAGCACTTGGGGTGCCCAATCGATAACCTCCAGTCTGAAGCAAAGGGCTACTTCCCCAACAGGCTGGGACAGTGACCACAGCGAGTGTCTGGGATCGCAATGCTTACTGAACAGGAGCTGGAGGTCTCCAGAATGGGATGCTGTAGCCAGGTCAGGGAGATTACAGGAGCTCCCTGAGGCAGGCTGGATCTCAGATTGGCCACAAGAGCTCCAGTGTGGATAGAAGAGCAACAGAACAGCAGCTGCCTGTGCTGCTCGGGGCAGGGGCGGCCTGGCCCGCAGGAACAGGTGGAGTGGGCTACAGAGTTAGGCCCATGTCCTGCTGCTGAGAGTTAGCAGGAGCTGCGATTACATACACTGATTCCTACGTGGTGAGTAAAGAGCACACAAACATAAAAAGCAAAAAATGCATTGTTGTCTTGCATTGTTTTAGCAACACAGATAAAATTGATAAATTTAATAAATTTAAAAATTGCAGAATACCCAGAAAATAAGGCTCTGAGACAGTCATTTTATAAGAAGATACCAGGGCACTCAGAGACCAATTTTAGTTTCTGTTCTTCTTTCAAAGATGAAAGTTGAAATCTTCTAAAACTTCTCTAAGTCTCCCTCCAAATCCTGTGATTGGGGTAAACAGCCAGCAGGTGGCAGCCACGGTTTGCTCAAGATTAGGAGCCTGACAGATGAAACCTTTCCCCTGTGGGAAAGTGAAAAAAACCACTTGTGTTCATGTTTGAACTAATACAAATAAAAGGAAAAGTTCTGTAAAGTTCACAAAACTTAGAATTAACATATATATATATATATATATATATATATATTTACTTTTCAGCTATTCAGTAACATTTTTGCTTTAGCCACCAGCAGCACAACGTTTTCATACTTGACATTTGTAGGTGATGAGCTTGTTTTTTTCTCATCCTTCTGTAGCTGGAAACAGACACCCCATGTGTGTGTATAAACTTTCATTTAAAATTTGATCTTTTTAGTCTTGCGCTTGAAGAAATGGTTCCAGCAGTGTGATACGTGATGAATATGGGATAATGCTATGCCTCTCATTTCAGAAGAGTAGGAAAATAAAGGGAACCAGGGTCTCTTCCTCTGTGAGCAGTTAGTGCTGGAAGCGCACTAACCCTGACCTTGGATACAGTCTGGAGAGGGACATTTGCAAAGACAGACTTGAAGTCTGAGTCAGTGAGTTTCAGGGCAGAGGGTGCACGTTTTAAAAGGTTCCCTGGTGATTTGTTTTTAAAATTTTGGAAATGGAAATACACTTTTTTGCTTAGCTGCAGTGCAGAAAAGGTTTAGAATGCTATAGTAATAGATATTCCTTTCTGTACAAATGTGCAAGTCTATGTTATGGCAAAAAAAAAATCAAAAATAGTGGAGTTACTGGATGTGAGTGAGTGTGGTCTGTGTCCACTGATCTCTAAACTCAGAATGGAGAGTGAGTGGCCCCACTGCAGTTTGAGGACAGGAAGCGGAATGATGGGGAGGCAGAGCGTGGGTCCAGGGTGCTGAGGTGTGGTGAGCACGCAGAGTTGGGCTGGATTCATTTGGCTTTCAGGCCATTTTGTCCTCCACCCTTCTGTCCTAACTGGAGAAGTTCCATCCCTTCCCTCTCCTGTCTCTAAATTTAGAGACTGTCAACAACCTACTTGTTGTCTGTCTACCTCAACCTCCCTTTCTCCAGTGGGTCGTTGCTAATTGAGAGCCTGATGGTGACAGTCGGGCCAGGTAATGGATGTCTGTGCCAGAGGATGCCAGCTGACCTGCCAGTGTCCCCTCCCTGGCAGGCTCAGAGACTGAGGCACAGTTGGGAGGGGTTGGCGCTGAAGACCTGGATGCTTACAAAGCTTTATGGGACCTGCTCAAATAACTTGACATTGCCATCACTTTGAAATTCCCATCAGGCTTTGCTGGAGCTTATTTCAGGGCTGCACTCCAGATAACTAAGCCAGTGTCTTCTCCCACTTGCTCATGGGGCTCAGCTTGACCTTTCAGTCACAACGCTGTGAGGGGCAAAAAACTGAGTAAGGAACAAACACAGAAGCTGTGCATGAATTCTTCTAAACAAATGTGGATATATATATATATATATATATATATATATGTGTGTGTGTATATATATATATATTTTTTTTTTTTTTTACATTGAAAGAAAACAAAAAGGACGACTGACTTGGGGTAACATTTATCAAATTTAGACTAAAATAAACCTAGAGGATTATAGGATCCAGTTGGTGGAGTAAAACATTGGCTTGGGAAGAATGGAAACATTGCTTGTAGGAAAATGTACAGGAGGAGATTTCAAGAAGGAAACATGACTAGTCATGACCTGGAGTAACTGCAGCCACACCAGCTTGCTTGGAAAGGAGTCAGGTGTGTTACAACAAAGAAGGTCTGTGACTGCCCTGTGATCAAGTAGCCAGGCCTTGTGGTAGCTGCTGGTTTTGAGCATCCACTGTGTAGCAGCAAGCACTAAGGGCTTTACCTGCATCATCTCAGTTATGTTTAAGGATTGTCACACAGAGGGAGTCTACATTTTTTTTCTTTCAATAATTTAATACTTTAAAAAACGTTTCTTTATGTAAGCATATCCCTGTGAATTGGGGATTTTAGGAAATAAATGGGAAAATATTAGCTAAACTTCTGCAAAGGAGAATGATGGTGTTGGGCACATGGTATAAATTCTCCCTGGATTTCCCAAAATATGATCCAAAGAATAGTCCTCTGGGAAATATTAAGAGGTGTTCTGTGAAAAATGGGTTTTAAAACACTACCTTCTGTATCCTCCTGTTGGAGAGTCACTGAGTCAGGTTGGATTATGAATCCTCTGAGAAGTTCTGCTCTAAACTATTTTTTAAACTGTGGTTGTTACTTCCCTAGTTTATCTAAGCATGGAACACTGCGTGTTAAGGGAAATGGGGAAGGCAGCAGCACATTTCATGGGTTCTGGTTGGTACTGGGGACAGTGCTGCACAGCTGTCCATTGTTTCTGTACAGCTGTGAGCAGAAGCACTGACTACTTCTGTGGTGTGGGTCTCCTCCAGGAACATTTTACAGTAACCAGCCTTGAATGATAGAGATCGAGTCTCTCTGCAAGAGTAGTGTGTGTTACTGTCTGGTATCAGAAAAACAAAACTGCTCCTTCCAGGACCAAACTCATGTGTGCCTTGTGACCATTGTGGGAGACTTGGGTTCCCTTAGCTTGGGGTCCACCTGTGACACAGCCTACTGCATGTGTGGCTGACCACGTGGCCCTTTCCACATCCACAGTGGGGGCTGGGGATTTAGCTAAGTGTCTCAAGTGCTTGCCTGGTAAGCATAAGGTCATAAGTTCAATTCCCCGTACCAGGAAAAAAAAAAAAAGATCCACATCCACAGTGGGAATCTGGGCCCAGGCAACCAGCACCAATGCTGTTCTGACTGCTGGTGCTCCTGACTCAGGAGTCTTAAATTTTTGCAGGCAACAGTGAAACTATGGCAGATTACCTTGTTAGCTTGCAAGTACAGTAAAATCTCAGCTTCTTCGTGGTTCTTGGTGGTTGAAGATGATATGAGTCATCTCTTCGGTTAGATAGCTCTGCTTCTGTGTGGTGATACTAGGTGGGGTCAGGATGGAAGGGCTGGGTAAGCAATGAAGAATGGAAAAGCAATGAGGTTCAAAAATGTGACTCCCAAGTCAAGTACCCACACAACACTCTGGAATATTAAGTGTCCTGCACATTGGCTTCCTTGAGCCAATTGACCTCAATGTCTAACACCTTCCTTTTAGGTTTTATTTTCTAGATACCAGTTTTTTGGTACTGTTCCTTTCTTTCTTTATTTTTCTAGGTGTAGGAATTCTATTTATATAGTGAAACAAGAAATGGTGGCGAATTGTTAGTACTACAGTTCTTGTAGGTTTAGGGAAAGGATGGAAACATATATTATTGAATTTATATTGTATGCCTCCTATTCTGCTAGACACTTTATGGGTTTTTTAACATAATTGTCACTCAGGATTTTTGTGTTACTAATCTGAAATTTATTTATGAAGGAACTCTGGGGCTCTTGGTATTATAATACTGCTAGCATTTGTAGAGTGCATGCTAAACATGAGCTACTATACTAAGCTCAGGATATATCATCTTTGTAATGACCTTGAACTTATTGCTACTGTTATCTATGTTTTATCTATGAGGAAACTCATGACCAGGGAAAAGGTTATCTCCCCAGAATACATGTTTGGCAGAGCTATGATTTAAAACCAGTTATGTTGTATATGGGTTCCATGCCAGATTCCTTCTGTGCTCTTCCAAATTGAGGGTTCACGTTTTTATTATTAATTTTTATTAGTACATATTCATCATACATACTGATCACATTCATCATAGGGAATTTGTACCTGTATATATCTTAGTTCTTTTTTTCCCAGTCTCCTACTTTCAAGCATTCATTCTTCCCCTGCCCATTTATAAAAACTTTGTTTCCATTTTTTTCCCTTCCATTCTCTTTTTTTCCCCTTTTCCCTCCTTCCCTTCCTCTTTCCCCTTTATTCCCTCCTTTATTACCCTTCCTATTTGAACATGTTCTTCCTACTTCCCATTATCTGGCCTCCACGAAGATAATGGTACTATTTGACTTGGGCTGAGAGTGACCATGTAGTTGTAGTCTGAAACAGGTTTTAGAGAGAAGGGGAATGATTTAATAATGGCACCAGGCAATACTCAAAAGCTCAAACCTGGGTAGAAAGGCAGAGTATGCAGTGCCCCACTGGTTACAAGTGATAAACTCAAGTCAGTGTTAGGGGAGATTCCAGGCAGATGTGCACTACTGATTTTTGGCCAGTGTGGTTCTAGGGCAGTGATGGCGAGCTTTTTAGAGCTTTCAATGTTAATAGCCCACGGCGGCACTTGTGCCATCGGTCAGCCACCACTGTTCTCGGGTGCTAACTTTCATTGAGTCAATATGTTGAGAGCTCAAATAGTTTTAAATATTTTATTGGGCTTTCAAAAGTGTTTCATTGCCAAGTTAGGCCCACCCTTATTGATAGTTCCAGTACAGATAAAATGGGTCACTGCACATCCTTTTCTCACCACGCAAGGTTTCCAGAATTTAGCTCAGTCCAAAGTAAAGCATTTATGACATTTGAAAACAAAACAGCAGGAAGTCATTCTCTTTTCTGTTACCCTCTCATACTGAAGAACATGATTGACTTGGCTTTATATGGCCCACATTCCTCATCTAAATGAACCCCAGCTGAGGGTGGAAAGTTGCAACACTATCTTGTCCTTTCAGTGTCCTCTGACAAAGGGCATGAATTTGGTGGGCATTATGATGGAGAGAACAATATTTATTATGCAGATCTTTAACTGTGGCATTTTTCTTCTTGTGGTCTACACACAGTTGTTTAATTAGCCTCTACTGGGCCTGATAATGGTTTTCAATGATATTCTCCATTGTGGTTCTTATTAGAAATTTTTTTGACATTCATTATTAGGCTAGCTTTGTACACATTTTGTGCATTTTTCCTTATTGACAGATTTTTTAAAGAGAATATTCTGTGAAATGATTTTATGGTCAAATAATGTATCTTTTGGAGATTAACAGTACATTTATAGCATTTTGAAGACTACAGAAATGCTAGAAATAACCTGTTGGTTTTCTTTAGCCCAACATTTCTCAAATTTAAACTTAGAATGCTGTTTTGGAGGAAATGTAACTTTCGTAGAGCCCTGGGACCAAGCTCTGAGACACATTATACATGCACTAGTTCTCTCTTTTCTTTTTAAAATTCCAACCATATTTGATGGCGTAGCTCATTTTATTTTTTATTTTCCAATTTTGCATTGTCTTTTCTTTTCTTTTTTTTTTTTTAAGTTGTGTCTTGGGATTTGAAAAATGAAATTCAGCTGGGTCATTTACCACACTAAATTTTTTATCTCCTTTTTGTGCCATGATTTATTTTGTCCCTCTCTCCTCCTTGTTGCTTGAATTACTGTACCGTTTATCTTTATTCTTTTGGAGCACTGAAAGCATTTACAGCCATGGACGTGACTTGGAGCACAGCTTTCCAGCCCCACCCTTGAGTGCAATCACCCCCCCAGCAAGGTGGAGTGAGGATGGCACAGACTGAGTAGGCAGGTGGATCCTTCCTGGGCTCCTGCCTCTGCTTCATGGCTTTGAATCTCCATTTCTGCTGTCCTAAAGGGAGCATTTGGTGCATACTCTGAAAGTCTTCTTTCTTTTAAAAATAAACTTAATTAAATTTTTCTGTAGGTTTCATGGTAAGGTAGATGGAGTGTTGAAGGTGGATCATCGACAATTGAATGACTATCTTTACTATTTTCATGATTTAACAAATACTCTGTAGTTTCAATTTTGTTTCCCTTTGACACAGTGGCATTATAGTCGTACTTTTGGAGACTAATTTCACTTGCCAAATAGCAAGACTTAAACACTGCATTTTCTCAATTTTTAGCTGTTTTGCAAGCTGGTGAGGACATGTGGTCTGTAAAATTTCACATCTGCAGCCCACATAAGCCAGGGCAGCAGCTGGGCCCAGGGACTGGGCCTCATGCCCTCTGCCTCTGCTGGGAGTTCCTCTGTTGCGAGCCTCATCTTCAGAGACTAGCTTTTCTGTGGGAATGAGCTTTGTCTTAGGGGACTCTATGTTGTGTTGGCTTGAGACCCTTGAGGAAAGCATCTGTGCCTCTAGGACAAATCAGCTTAGAAAATCTGTGCAGAATGATTTTGCCAACCCTTGGGGAATGGTGTCATAGTAGCTGAGTGGAGTAAGGCAGGCAGAACTGTTTGTGTAGTGAAAATTGCTCCTGATAATCTTATTTTGCACTACTTTGTAACTGGGCATATTTTTGTGTGTGTTCAGAGGATTTAACAGTGAAATAGAACAAATGAGCAAATCAGGAACTGCTCAGGAGAGCTAACTATCAACTGAAACCTATCCCCATACACCCATCCATGATGTACTTAATAATATCCCTAAGAAATGCATTTGTCAAACATTTGTGTCAGGAATTTTTTTTCTTAAATCACTCTCAGAAATCTTTATTTTTTAGTGTGATTCCATTAATTAATTAATCACATGTGATTTTACCAGTCTTCTGTTTCTTCTGTGATTAAGCCTGCAGATTCTATGGGAAGCTAGCTGGTATCATCCAGTTCCAGCTGTTCTTTTTAGGTCGTTAGACCACCATGTTAATCATTAAGACTACTTTTATTTGTAGTTTTATAAAGCAGAAAAATGCTCCAGGAAAATTAAAGTTGTATATTTTATTAAAAATGAAACATGGCATGCCCTAAAAACAGAATCTTTTTATGAGATGTGTAGGAGAGTTAAGAGTTCACCTAAGCAAGGTTCTGTGATAGCACGCTTTTCCTTTTCCACGAAGTTTTTCTGTGTCAGCATACATGGAACTTTATCCTCTTAGAGTTGCCCTACAGAATTTCTGAGTCAAGGGTCCTTTTCCCTGCTGGTCTCTTCTCCCTCCTTTTCTCTGGAGACTCTGATCTATTCCATAATTCAGACCCTCCATTGAAAATGAGCTGACATACATGGAATAAGAGCTTCTCTGTTCCTTCCTCGTGTTTCATCAATCATCTGGCCACTTTACCGACAGCCTGAAAACTGTGAACCATTTCCTGCGGGGCCACCTTCTAGATGACTCTTGATTTAAGACTGTGGATAATGAACTCTTTTATAGTCTGTCCTTTGTTTTAAAATGATACATAGAATTTTATACTAATTGCGGAGTTTGCATTTCCTAGCATCACATTCACTTATTGATGAGTACACATAGTTACATGAAAACACGTGTATATTAATCAATAATTTACCTCCAGTCACAGGCATCTGTGTGATGCCTTTCCTTGGGTGCATTAGCAGGAGAACAGCTTCTTGGTGAGCTTGCACTCTGTTGGTAAGAGTTGCAAGAACCCTCCCACATCCTGCTGTAGTATAGGTAGATGGATTGTAACACTGTACTTGCATTTGACATTTTTTTGTTTTTCCTCTGAGTATTTATTTTCCATAAGCTTGTAACATCAGGCCATTGGTTGGTGTAAGTCATGTATTATTCAGGCTCCTTGGGTTTCTTTCCATTAGTGCTGTCAGCATTAGTGTTCCATCTAAAGAGGCTCAGTTACGTCAGAACTTCGGAGCAGCTTGTCTTTCTTAGGGTTGTCACACAGTGATAGCAGAGACTTCTTCTGTAGAGTAGATCGTTTTAGTTTGTTGTGTCGGCTGGAATGAAATAAGTTGATAAGAGGAGACATAAACATCACCTTTTACATAATTTTATCTTTTACAAATAATTATTGTATGAAATCTGAAAAAAACTAGAATGCATAAGAATTGGAAATATATGAGGAGGAAAATAAAGCCACCTGTAATTTTATCACTCCATTAATTCTCCTCATTTTGCTTTGTGTTGCAGTATTAAGGATCAAACCCAGGGCTGCTATATCACTGAGCTACATTCCTGGCCCTTTTGTCTTGAAAGATATTCTGACTGAATTTCCAGGCGACACCTGAACTTGGCATCTCCTTGCTTCAGCCTACCAAGTTCTAGGATTATAGTCATGTACTAACACACTTGGCTGCCTTCTGGTATTAAAAAAAATCTTCAAAAATAAAGTTTATGGTAGCTGTGGTAGCACATGATTGTATTCCCTGCTACTTGAGAGGCTGAGGCAGGAGTTTCACAAGTTGCAGGCCAGCCTGAGTAACTTAGTGACTTAGTGAGACCCCATCTTAAAAAATAATAAAAGAAGGGCTGAGGATTTAGCTCAGTGGCACAGTGCCTGCCTGGAAAGTGTGAGGTCTTGAGTTCGATTCCTGGTACCCCTCTCAAAAAATAATAATAAAAGAACTGGGGTTATAACTCAGTGATGGGCCAAGGTGCAATCTCCAGGACCAGCGGTGGGGGTTGGGAAGCGCTGGTGACAAAGCTCAGTGCCAGAGCCATTGCCTGGCATGCTGAGGCTCTGGGTTCGTCCCTAGTAACAAAAACATAGTTGATGAAAACATAAGTTTATATTGTATCTACAATTTTGAATTTGATGTATTTTAGCAGTTGATCATATATTTTTTACCATATAACATTTAAAAAACTTAATTATATATATTCATACTTATCATTTGTAACCTTAATTTTCAATTACATCTTTCTGTAAGATTACATCTTATTTTTATCAATAATGTTGCATACCCTTGTTTACAAATTTTTGGTCATATGTTTGATTATTTCCTTAGAACAGATTTCTAGAAATGAAATTATCAGACCAAAGAATACAAACATTTAAAATGCCCCATGCTTCTGTTATGATTATGTTGGTGTGGTCATTTGTGATGGAAGGTTGTATAGCTGTCTTTTCAGTAGTGCATTCATACAAGTTAGGACAGCATTAGTTTACTAAAACAACCAAAGCAAGTCAGTGAATTCCTAAGCTCCCAAGGCTAGAAGCTGCCTGACATCTCTGTGGACCATCTTTTCTTAGTATATAATTTTTGATGACTTAAATTACTGTATCTTATAGCTGAATGTAGAGTGGAAAGGTGATGTGTGTCTGAGCTTTCAGATAGATGACAGAAGTTTTGAAGCTCCTGTGGAAAGTGAGAGCTGCTATCTGTGGCCCCATTAATAATGTGTGAGATGTCAGTGGGTTTTATATATGTTTTTACCTCTGTCACAAAATCCTTTAGTGGCCTCAGTTTTTAAAATTAACTACAACAAAATTAGTGGAAAGTCTAAGTAATCTAATCAAAACAAGTTACATCTAAAATAATGTACCTGTTCATTTACTTATTGGATCTTAAGTAATGGAATCTAAAATGCACAATGATGGTCATAGTGTAATATGTTCTGACTTTAATGTAACATTGCAACCTTGACTTATAAAATATGCAGAAAATGCTAAATTTAAAAAATACTTTAATAGAAATATTGTGACCCTGTTACTTCATTTTAGCTATCATAAAACATCTTAAGGAATATTAGTAAATCTCATCTCCTCTAAGAAGCAATGTGAAATGAATAATGATCTTTAATGTTGTGACTCCCTTCTTTCATTTTAACTGTCTTTCACATTTTAAAGAATAGTAGGAAACTTTCATTTTTCTATAAATACATGAAATGAAGAATGCTTTTTACTCCTGTGTTCAAGGAGGTGGAGACCATGTCTATTGCATTATAAAGTAACCCTAAATCCTCACCATGTTAGATGCTGTGTTTTGAGGGCCTCTGATTGCTGCTTTCTTCCTGGGTATCTCTCTTAAGTTCTGCCTCAGTAGACTTCTTACTGATGGTAAAAGAAGGGTAGCCAGGAATGATCAGAATACTTGGTTTCATTTAAAGATCATGCCTATGAAATTTCCTGACAGTAGAAAAGACCTTTGTCAAACTCTTGATGCTTTCTCATCAAGCTCTGGTTGTTTCATCTGTTAATGAGGGATAACACTGCCTTAAAGATATAATGGAATGATGAGTAAAATACTCTCTTAATAGAGAATCCTTAATGAAAGTTTGACTTGTATTAAAATATAAGAATGGTTAGGGCTAGACCAAGAGCTGAAATATACTGAACATGCAACACTCAGGAAAGTAACACCTGTAGCTCATTTTGCCTTTCCTTGAAATGTAGATGCATCACTAGACACTGAATTAAATGTCAAGCTTAGTATGTAGGTTTGAAATTGCTGGAATTGGCTTTCCATACTCGCAGAAACCATGACTGTAAATATGAGGTGTGACTGAAAAATACAGTGAATGTTTAATTTTTAAAATTAAATTAAATTATACAGAGCTCATATAGCATGCTGAGCAAGGGCAGCTCCAAGATAAGTGAGACACCAGCTTCCATGGAGACTGCTGCCCAGAAACTGGGGCCCCTCAGCAGGAACTGTTGGTTTGCCACTGCATCCAGTCTGTTGCTACATAGTGCTTCCTTGAGTCCTAGAGGTGGTGGGCACCATAGCAAAAACATGCCACTCCTGTTGCTCTTGATGTGAAGCTGGGTCGTGTTTTTGCATTATGAAATAGGGTACTATAGTACACTTAAAGAGGGATGCCCATCCACCAGTTAAAAATACTGCTTTGTAGTTATTAATGATTGATATAATATTGCTTTAATGGATCAGTGCCCCTACTTTGAATCATCAAACTTCTCACATCAGATGATCATTGCTCAGAAAGTTAGTTTGTTATGGATTATATCATTGACACTTACAATCTCATGGTTGATATCCTCACACTCTCAGTCTAGAAATAGCAAGTCCAAGCCAAAGCTGCTATATTCACTGCAGTTAATTAAGATCTGTGTGTTTGTCAGAACTCTGCTCTGCCACTACTTCCCAGTGACTCGCTGTTCTCA
This sequence comes from Dolichotis patagonum, assembly GCA_004027295.1. Lineage (NCBI taxonomy): Eukaryota > Metazoa > Chordata > Mammalia > Rodentia > Caviidae > Dolichotis > Dolichotis patagonum. The sequence goes on from PVJX010001357.1 coordinate 153,097, forward strand.
TGGCTACCACAACCTTTTAGATCCACCCTGACCATAGCATTTGATACATTCTGTTCAATCACTGGATTACACTTGGGTTTTATTTATAAAGTGTGAGCTGTTCAAGGGGAAGAGACCTGTCCTCTTTCATGATATTCTTCAGTATTAGGAAGTGACCCCATTATGGATGAAAGCCAGTAAGCGTCCTCAGATTATCTGGAATTAATTTAGACATGAAATATGATACAGAACACTGAAGTTCTAAAACACTAGTTATCTGATATTTCTGTGTAACTTGTAACTGTGACATAATTTATATAATATGAGTTTAAGTATCTGGGTTTATACATGAGCAATAGAATTTAACATAGGATTTAAAATAAGAGCGATTAAATGAGGGGAAAAGAAATGGCTGGCCTACAACTTGTCAACATCTCTGAAATTTTTGGAATCCATCTCTGTCCATTATGATCTGCTTCAGGCCCATCCATAACACGAAGCCTGGTTTAGAAGGAGATTTAGGGAGCATGTAATTCGCCGGCATTTCTGTTGAGATAAATTGAGTTGAGATAATGGAAACTTTCAGTGGTGTTAACTTCTGTGGAGCCAGAGCAGGACTTGCTCCTTGTGAAAGGCAGAGCAGCGGACCTCCCCCTGCCATGAAGCCTTCTCTCCTGTGGTGACCTGACATTATTCATTGAATAAACCAAGGCCTCCATCAGGTTAACCCCAGGGTATTTCTAATGGATACGAAGAAACAGCAGAGTGGTGTCTGTGGGACTTACTCTCAGTTTCTCTGGGAAATGCTTTTGCATTTCACTCAAATTCTTTAGCTAGAAACACAAACTGATTTATATTGGAAATTACTATATGAGAAGTGAGTGTTTAGATAGGTGTTCATGTTTTTAATGTGTCTTCAGAAATAACTTGTATTTTAGAAAATAATGCATTTAGCAATATTTATGCTAGGTATTGTTAGGTTCTGAAATACAGAAATGAAAAAGGCAGATGCTCTCGTCTTTAGCAATTCTAAGCTACTGGTGATAAAATGTGAAGAATATTTTGTAATATATTGGAGTTAATGCCACAGTAAACAGTGTGTTGTTTTGTACTGCAAAATGCCACAGAGCTAAACCAATTGGTTATCTATGTATGAGAATTACAATTAGATCCTTACCTCATCATAAACAAAAATAAATCCTAAGTGAATACAATACCCAACTGAAAAAGGTGGGCATATATATCATTATAACTGTTAAATAACCGTGTATGAGGAAACACCCAGAGACCAAGACCATGGAAAAGATTGGATTTTATTTTACCTACATGTAGGCAGGCTGAAATCAGAGTGATGTCAGCCCCTGTAGGGTTTAGGGTTGGGAGTTACAGGCTCCAAGAATCTGGATGGAATGTTTGAAGTCAGAGCTGGAAGGACAATCAGTGCAGGCAGATAGAGCTGGCATCAGCAAGACTGCAAGTCTAGTTCTAAATTTCTTTATGGCCCGTACTTGCTGAAGGCTACCTGTTGTTTCCCATTGTTTGTAAAGGGCAGCATGAACGTCTTGTGTCAGGCTTGACAATAATCTCAGAGAAGGAAAAGGCTTTTAATAAGTTACAGAAAGCACAGCCAACCATAATTTTTTTAAAAAAAGATAAACTTGCCTAAAATACAATTTTTTGTACATTGAAGGAAATTATATACAAAATTAAGACATTTTTAGTTCATCGTATCATTAAGGGAGTATACCACATAAATAGGAAAAACAAATCCAGTAGAAAAAGTAAACTATGGGCATGTGTAGGAAATTCCAGAAGAGAACATGTAAGCAGTCAAAAGACATATGAAATCATTCTTAACCATGATAGTAATCAAAGAAAAGTAAACTAAACCCACAGTCAAATTGCAGTGGTATCAGACTGAAACAAAACAAGAAGTCATGAGGTGAGCTGCTGGCAAGTGTGAGAAATAAGCACTGCTGTAAGTGCTCATTGGGGTATGGATGGGGGTGATATTTGAAGAGTAGTTAAATGAAACAAATAGCTAGGCATGATAACTTACACATGTAGCCCTAGCACTCTGCAAGATGAGGCATGAGGATCCCAATTTTAAGCCCTGGCCTGGGCAATTTAGTAACCTATTAAGACCCTGCCTCAAAATAAAAAAAAATTAAAAAGACTGAAGATGAAGCTTGGTGCAAAGGCCCTGGGTTTAATCTCCACTACCACAAACAAACATTGACAAATTAGGGCTACATAGATCAAGTTAAAACATTCTCAGACATGCTCTGTTGAGAAAGAAGAACATAGCAGATGTCACTTCCCAAAGCATGTGGGTCGCCTCCTCACACTGATAGCATCTGTGACATTATCAGTTAGGGATTCTAATGACTAACCGGAGTTTCTTAGGACCTCAGGCTGTAACATTATGTGGATGTCCTCAGGATTTCAGTCTCTGCCCCAATGCTTGGTAAGTAAGTCACAAGAATGGAATCAGAAGCACTAAGCACTGGGCTGATTCACAAACAGCCTGAACATGTGTGCCCTCAAGCCAGCTTCATAGACTGGCTTATCTTTTCTGTAGCATCCATGAGTTTGTAGATGTCTGTCTTCCTTTCCAGCTATGCCAGAGGGAAGCATTGCTGTCTTCATTAGGCAGTACTCATGTGCACTTTTCCGAAGGAGGCAAGGTCCCTTTCAAGGGGCTTCCTTTCTAGTCTTCTGAAACCTGATGTAGATTACAGGAGTTGGCTGCAAGGTTGGCAAGACTAGTGAGACAAAGATGAGCATCTGGACCTGTGTGAGGAGCTTATCTGGAGGAGCCAGCAGTGTGAAGGGGAAACCTGGCGGTGTTTTCTAGTGGTGTGGAACCAAAGGCTTTAGACGTCAGGGCTGGCAGTTTTCTAGCTATGTGATCTTAAGAAACTCTTGAACTTGAAAAAGACTGATAAAAAAATAGGCCATAGTTTCATCCATTAATGGCAGGATGGGGAAATAATAAAGTATCTCATAGAGTTGTGTAGTTTAGTTTATTTGAAAATGTGGTGTAAATTATAATATGCTGTCCACATGTGATTTTAGCATCATCGATATTCCTTTTTAGCATATCAAACATTCTCTTGGTCTTTGTTTGTTTGTTTCTTTCAGCCATACATGGTACCTGTATTCTTGTAGTTCCATACAGAGGCACTTTTATCGCCCATTTTCTTAGTGGCCTTTGCTAATTAAAGGGAAGATTATTTATCTATAAACGCATTGCAGCTGGCGCTGTTAATTGGCTATTGCTGTCTCAGACACTGAGGCTGTGTTCAAGGGTTTGAGGTCAGTAAAGAGAAGCTGCCAGATTTCTGTATTTCCTTCCTAAAGAGATCAGGTATCCAGAGCCTCCAAGCCTGCCAAATTAACAGAAACATTGTATAAATTGATTTTAGACATGGAAAATTCTTGAATATGGAGAAATTCCAGGTCCATCAGTACACTATTGGGTGAAGTAGGTCTAATTCATGTGAACCCAGGAGATTCCAAAGGAAAGTATAGTGAAGTAAAACCATCCAGACTGGCAGTTTAGTCTGTTTTGGCATGGCTGGCATGAGAAAGAAACAAGAAGACTTTGGTCATGCAATGTCTTTGGGTTATGACTGTGCTCAGCAATACACTGGAGAGTGGACAGTGGGCACTATGTGAATTTTCAGAGAATAAACTAGGAACTTGGATTTTGGGCACAGGTCAGCTCTTGGTATGTATACAGCCTAAGACAATGGAATGAGAAAAATATAAATGCATGTCTGTCGTTAATTTGTGGGGTGATTTTGAGCAATCTAGTCACTATTTGTGTCTTTTCCTAAATATTAAGAATACTACTAACCTCTGCCTGCTTTGAAAGGCTTTAAGGACTGATCACAATGTGAATGTGATTTGCTATGGAAATATAAAAGTTAAAATGCTAGAGTTTAATTTGTATGTAATTAGCTCAGTAGTACTCTTAAAAAAAAAAAAAAAAACAGATTGCCTGTTTTACCTAATCAAGAAGTGTGACTTTTTGTATTGGTACACCTTTTGTTCAAATATATTGTTTGTTAGTCTATCAGATCATCATCAGACCTGACTTTAAAGAATGCTATGGTTTAAATCAAGAATGTTCCTAAATGGCCTCATGTATTCAGAGGTGAAGTTTTGGTGAACATGACTGGACCATGCACTTCGTATAGCTGACTTGATGTTTGGAGGTGGAGTCTGGTTGGAGGTGGTCATTAGGGGTGTGACCTGGAAGAGTACAGCTCCCTCCCAGGGTCCTCACTTCTGTCTCTCCTGATCACCATGACATGAGCAGCTTTCCACCCTGACCCTTCTGCCATTCCTTTCCTGCCTTAGCGCCAGCTGATTTTGGACTGAATCATCAGAAAACTGTGAACTGAAATAAACTTCTTTTCCTTTTAAGTTTTCAACTTAAGGAAGGTACTAGGTGTTAGGTATTGCATCCCAGGGGTAAGAAAGTGACTAAGATGAAATATAAGAATCTGGGAGCCAGAGAAATAAACAAAATATAAATAATAAAAGGCTGTTAGGACATTACATTCAATGTGATAGTGATATAACTTATAATTTAATAAATATACATGATTTATAGGACATGAAATCAAAAAATTGGTTGGTTTTGAGGAGGGATGGAGATTAATTGGGAAAAAAAACTGAAGGAACTTTGTAGAGTGATGGAAGCGTTCCATATTTTGAGTAGAGGGTTAGTTGTATAAGTGCATATACATTTGTCAGAACTCACTGAACCAAACACTTAAAATCCATGTATTTGTGAATACTTTAAGAAGACAGAAAAGTGGTTAAATAGAAAAACTGCTAGACAGAACATCAGAGTACAAGTGGAACATCTGATCATGGTGGGAAACAGTAGAGATTGACTGAATGAAAGGAGGACTTTAAACCCCGGAAACCAAATGCCCAGGGCTCAGAGAGTGCAGGGTGCACACTGAGCGAGGCAGGACACTAGATTCATTTTCAAAAAAAGTTGTGGTGCAAGAACAGTGCTTTAATGGGTCTAGGCGTAAAGTAAGAATTATAGTAACAGCAGGTAGAAACTAATAGTCAATTATATTTTGTTGGATTATTTCTGCATAAATCATATTTTTTTATTTAGAGAAAAGAAAAAACATAAAAAGGGTAGAAATAATACAGAATTTTAAAAAAATAAAATAAAATAAACAGTAAGAAATCACTAGTTGATATATTACAATTGTCCTCTTAGAAATAGTTGTTCAAGTTACAAAATTAAAGCATACAAAGTGGACATTCAAACATTGAGACTGCAAACAGTTCTGTTTCAACAATCAGACTAACAAAAACTTAGTAATATGGTTATCTATCTTACACACTTAAACATACATGCAGCTATATCCTTTAGAGCACTTACTTTTCCTCTCTTATATGTTTTTCTTAATGTGCTCTTTGTGAGAGTTCAAGGACTCTGGTTAAATAGCCTGAAGTGTGATACTCACATTTTCATTGCTATCTCTAGTATCTCCATTAGCCAGAATGCTAGAATTTACTTAGTGATTAGCTTCTTTAGCTGGATATAATGTGTTTGATGACTTTTGTTTTATCTTATTACCTTTTTGATTTTTTACTAAGTATCCATTATCAGGAATTGGACTCATCTGTTGCAGAAATCAGAAAGTTTAATATAAGCTGGACTTGGAGGTGCATGACTGTAATCCTAGCACTTGGAAGGCTAAGGCAAGAGGATTGATCACCTTGAGCTCCAGGCCATACTTAGTGAGCCTGAACCACATAGCATGATCTCGTCTCAATAAATAAAACAAAAAAGTTAGCTTAACATATGTTCATGAATTCTTTTTCTCGTCTATTGCAACTCAGGGGTTGCCCATCAGTTATAGGAATGTTTTCAGCCAACCCTGGCATGTACTACTAAGAAATTCCCACATTCAGTCAGTTTGACTGAATCTGTAAACTCTTAATCTAAAAGCCCTTGAATGCTAATTATTGTATTATATTCCTCAAAGAACAGGAAAGAGATTAAGATGACTTACATAATTCAATTTGAAATATAAAACAAAAAAAAAAAAAAGAGTAATGTGGTTTGTAGTATGTCAGCTGTATGCCAGAATGCAAGTATGAACTTCTTCAAACAAGTATCTCAAGAAAGACATTAGTGACATGTATTTGAAATACTTTGGGAATATTTCATCATTGTTAAATTTGTAGTGTAAATTGCTGCAAATGGAACTGTTGCAACTAATTGAAATGGAAATGCATCCATTTGATCTGGTAAATTACTACTTTCTTATGTTTGGCAAAAGAAAGGTAATCAGCACCTCACAGACTGATTAACTGATGATGATGGGACGGTCCCTCTGAGAAGGCAGATGCATGCAGAATAGTGTGGTCATTGACACTGTCTCAGTCAGCTTGGCATTTATCAAATTTCTTTAGTTAGCTACAGTCTGACTAGAGTTAGAAGGTGCTTTCACCTGAATTGGTCCTTGTCCAATTTTTACACTGTATAAATACAGGCAGAAATTTTTTAAAATCCTCCTAAGAATTCACTTTGAAAACTAAGGAAGTCTTTTGGAAACATAAAGCATTTTTGGCATCTGCTATGTCACGTACAAAAAGTTAATGGAACTGGCTTTTATGACCGGCTCATGAAATGGATTTCATTATTCTGCCATCACACCTTGTACATGGGTAAATGGGTAGATCATGTACTCATTGCTCTGAAAAATTATGGCTATCTTGTGGTAGAATTGGCATTGGTTATCAAGAATTTATGAATTGAAGATTTGTTTGGTAAAAATGGAGCTTGTTTTAAGCCATATAACTTACTAGCCAAACCTTTCTGTATATGACTGTTCTCTGAGTTACTTGATCTGGTCTCTATAGAAAGGGAAATGGGAAAGGAGACTTGATAGTCATTATGTCTGCTGGGTCATAAAGAGAAATATAGAAAATGTCTTTCTTGCACATTCTAAGATTGGTGTTGTGGAGGACAGATTTGGTCACTGGGATTTTATCTCCCATCCTCCTCTTTCCCATCCAGAAACTCCTATATTCTCCTTCCCTGTGGACTCCATGCTTGGATTAGTGGTTTGTCTCCAAGGAAAATATGCCATCTTTACATACTTCTGCTAATGCTATATGGAAGTATGTGTTCATATTGAAGTATACATATAGAAGTTTATGTTTGATGTGAAATAATCTATATGCCTCCCAGAGATCTGACATTTTACTTTATTTTTGTATCCACATTATGCATTAAGATGCACATTTTATCACTTTAAAAAAATACTGAAAACAGCATGTTGATTCCCTATTTTGTCCTGTAAGGAATCCGTGTTTTCTTACAGTCCTTTTAGAAAATATGCAGTTGTAATCAAACCAAAAAGGATTATCTGTGACACCAGAGCCTGCTGTATGTGACCATGGATTATAACTTTGTGAAAGAATTTTACTTGACTCAAGTTTAAGACAGTGCATACCTTAGAAAAGAAGTCATCAGCAGAGGTTTATGAGTTGTGGAAACAAAAAGCTACAACTGTGCTCACCATGAGTATTTTAAAACCCAGATAAGGTGTTTAAATTGATGAGCTGTTTGAATTGGTCCCCTGACCTCTAGAATGGCCTTTGCCTTTACCTCCTTGGGTTTGAAAGATGACTGTCCTCCTATTCTCTCCACTCAGTGCAACCCTGGCCTGAATGTCAGCTTTTTGTTTTGAAAAGTGATACCATGGTGCAGTGCATTAGGTCTGGATCTGACCTTGCATGTATTTCATAGGCTCATGATGGGTGACCACTGCCATGGTGCCTTTGGGCAGGGACTAAGGGAAGTGTTTCCCAAGTCAGTCGGGTCTGCATTTTTACAAGTCCTAATGCCAGGAGGGTCCTTTTGTTTTGACCTTAAACTGTTTTCATCATTGGCAGTTTTGGAGACTACAGCCATTATTCAGGAAAATAGAAAATGAAATGTTATTTGAAAATAGTCAAATATGATAGTTTTTCCAGATGACAGATTGTTTTAAGTCTTTCCTATTTTTCCACATGTAGCTGCAATCTTCTGTCCAGAGCACTTCTGGATGGCTAATGAATACCTAATTAGTTCATATAAATTTGTTGTACACTGTGAAGGACTTTAATAGGAAATATGATAAATCCTTTCACTAAGGATTAGCCATTATAGAAAGCTGATGTGAAATGGTTGAATGTTCACATTACACTAAAATGAGATATAAACCCTTCTTTGTACCTTGCATGTCATTGTAACAGTCGTCTTGGCTTCCGGAGTGCATGCATGAAGTGTGTGCTGGCTTGGATTCCTGCCAGGGTGAAGTGATCTTAAGTGAGAGCAGGACATTGCTTGATGGGAGGTCAGGCTGACTGAATGTTCCGGGAGCTCTAGGCCATGCTTCTGAGGCTGTCACTGGTGGAGCCCGGAAACTCAGCGCTAGCTCTTCCTCCTCAACTTGCTTACAGCTCTCTGGAAGCTAAAGACAGAGACTAATCATTATCAGTTCTGAAAACCTTCAGAGATAAGCTGAAATCTTGTGGAAAGTTGTACTGTAGGACAGGTGATAGCTGGTTTGTTGCTTCTAGAACTGCTTGCATTTTCTACAGTATGCAGCTTTCTGAGGAAACAGTGCCCAGAGCATATCTTTCCCCGTGTTTAGCAAAAACTGTATGTGTTGGGGGAACTGATGGAGGAAGGAGAAGATAGATCTCCATTTCATGGCACTGGTCTCTGTGAGGATGCATCCACACTGGACCCACACCCTCTAGAGGAAGGAACGTATCTGGTTTTTAGGTCTTTAGCATAGACTGACTACCAACTGGGCTCAGATGCCAATGGAGCCTGAACTGTGCTAATATTCTTATCAGAATTTAAGGTAGGTAGTGCTCTAATTAAGGAATTGCATGCATTTTGAATGGTATCCCCAGTAGTGTTATTTCTAATATGTAGTTTTGCGGAATGTGAAGTTTTTTAGGAATATGTGTACTTGGACATTTAGATCAGAAATACTTGCATACCACAGCAAGTATCTGCTTAGTATACTGGTTTCATGTTGATTTAGAAAATTAAATTTGGTAACATGATGTTATGCCTTGTATCTAGATGTTTTCCCAAAGCCTCATGTCACAGGTAGGGGTTTTGGGTGATGGCTTGATCTGGGGTGTATGATGCTGAGATTAATGATGTCATGTTGGGATTAAGAATGTAGTATGGAGATTAAGGTACATGACTACTAAATTAGCCCACTGATTAGTTTAGTATTGTCCTGGGTGTGGATAAGGAAAATTAATACTATGGGTACAATGCAATGGATCAGGAACTGACCTTGCAGAAGATCCAAGTGTAGGTGGAACCACCCAAGAGGCAGATAGCCTAGAAGGGATTAAAGGAAGGGAAAGGCTGCTGCTTCTGTTGTTGTTTGCTGCCTTATGCATGATGCTGCCCTACCCTGCCTTGTCATAGGCTGTAACGCCCTCTGGCTTGCCAGCCTGCCTTGGAACCAGCCAACTGTGGACTAAACTTCTGCAATCTGTGAGCTAAAATAACCCTTTCCTCCTTTAACTTTGGGTATCAGATATTTTGTCTCAGCAGTAATGACAACAAAAAAACTAAGACACATGACTTCAGTGACCAGGCTGAAAACGTAAAATATTTGTGTTTTTCTGGTATAGTTGGAATGCTTCCTGCTTACTAAATTGCTCATCACTTTGTTGAAACTATCTTAACCCTTCTAATGGTATTGATATTGTCAAGGAAGATAATATATAAGTAATTGTTTTATTTTTTTTTTTCTGGTACCAGGAATTGAACTCATGACCTCTCGCTTGCCAGTCAGGTGTGTGCCACTGAGCTAAATCCCTGGTTCTCTAATTAATTACTTTAAAAATTATTTTTTAAATAATAAGAACATAACCGCAAATTTTAAATTCATTTGATATGAGAGTAAGACTTCTAAAATATAGTCAGTGGAGATTAAAACAGCAGCAACAGAAGCAGCAGCAATAATAACAAAACTCATTATCATAGAGTCATTGTCATAACACTTTACAAGTCAGTAAAGGAAGCATGAAAATGTTCTTGTCTGCAAAGGTAACAGTTTAAATGACTGGATTTCTGGGTTTCTATGTCTAGTATTAGAATACAATTCAGAGTCCACAGTATTACCATTTGGTTAACATCTTGATAAAGAGCATTTAATTATTACTATTAATAATAAAATTGAATATTAAATCTCTTATCTTGACAGAGATTGGCATGCCTTTACAGTGTAAACTGTCCCATGTACCCTATTGATTCTAAAACTAGGTAAACGTAAAATACTGACTGAATATTGTTCAGTGTCACAAGCATAACTGACAGCCTTTTTAACAGAATAAGAAGACCCTTATTTAGGTTTTATTTAAATTTGGAAACCTGGTATTTGACCCAGAGAAGGTAGGCAGGGATTAAATAAGATAGCAGCCTATTTCCTGCCTCTCCATTGTCTTGTGTGCTTGTATCCCATCCATCAAAGAGGAAACCACACTTCCCAGGGTCAGGCTCTTCCTTTCCAGCTGCTGGGCTGAGTGATGAGCAGCATTCCCAAGACTTGATTGTTTGCCTTTTCCCCTGAAATACTTCAACCCCCAGATTGGGTCAGGGGCAGCCCCATGAAGGCCTGCTGGCCTGTGGACAAAGCCCAAATGTGTGCAGAACACAGTCAGTCTAAGGCAGTCACAGGCTCAGATCCCTCTAATTGCTCAAAAATGGCATGCAGTGCTACCAGGAGGTGTGGCAATTTGGAGGTGGAGTGGAAGCCAACCATAAGCAGGAAAGGAACTAAGGCTTTTATAAGATAAGCAAAGAAAATGTCACATTATCAAACACAAGAACCAACACTTTAGAGGCATGTACACAAAGATCAGCCAGATATTTTTAGAACTGTGTTTCTTACACATTATTATGAAGGAAAGAAAAATCAGGAAAACAAAAATTGCTAAAGATGTGCAAGAAGAGACAAAGCAGAATATTCCCCTCATTCCTGGCTGGCAGTCTTCTCCCCTCACTTCTAGGCCAGAGGGCCACAGGCTGATACTGCAGTGAGAAGCTGGAGACGTACAGTGAGCTGCTGAAGCTGCTGGCAGGGACACAGTCATGGTGGCCCTCACTAGACAAGAGACTCCAGAAGAAGACAGCTGGGGCCACCTGGTATTTCAGAGGACAGACATCGCTGCAGTGAGCGTGTGCAGCGCCTAATAAATGAAATACCAGCAACGCACAGGCTGCATGTTCAGTACTCATGGCTTGAGTTGACTTTGGGTACTGTCCTGACATGTAAAAAATTTTGCATACAGAAATTTTAGATCCGATTTGAATGCTTATTAGGCAATTATATGCTTCCAGAAAGATTACCTATAAACATCTTGTTAAGTTTTCTCCTAGAAATATTTAGTGTTGTTTTATAGAAATTTATTATTGGGCTGTTAAATATTTACATGATGTCTGCAGAATAGTTAGGTTAGTGGTCCAAGAGGACTGCTGTGGGTTATGTGGCTGTTTGGGAGTTTTGTGATTTTTAATCACACAAATGCTGGTTTTTGATGGCATTTGTCCTAAGTACAGTACATGCATTATCCTGGGGAGTTTCCATATGTTTTAGAATCTGCCCTGATTGCAATGATTGCAATGGAGAAGGAAAGTTGGATCTACGTTGTTCAGGGAGGGAGGCTGCTCCGTTATATCTGCTCTCCATACTCCAGTTATATCTAGGAGGTGCAGGAGGGAGTGGGCAGGCACAGGTTTACTGGCACTTAGTTAAACAAAATTTCAAATGTCTTTGCAATTTTCATTTTGTATTAGTACATGTTTGTAGTACATAGTGATCATATTCCTTGTGTGATAAATAATATACAGTGATTCTTTTTTCATCTCTTCCCTCTCTGCTTTATCTCTGTGCCCTCCATCTCTTCCCTTTTGTAAAAGGTCTACCTCACTGTTTTCTATTATCTGTCTTTTATTTGCTCTTTATTTATACTTTAGGTTTCTCAAATAAGAGAAATCATGTGAAATTTAAGCTTTTGTATCTGATTTCTTTCACTTAACATTTTAGCCTAAAGGCACATCCTACAATTTTTTTCTTTCTCTTTCTTTCTTTCTTTCTTTCTTTCTTTCTTTCTTTCTTTCTTTCTTTCTTTCTTTCTTTCTTTCTTTCATACTGAGAACTGAACTCAGCACTTGTCAGGCAGGCACTTGTGCCTCTGAGCTATATCCCCAGCCCCTACATCCCACATTTTCTTCAGATGACTCAAGGTTGTCTTTCTTTAGGGCAGAGTAGTGCTCCATTCACCTGTTGATGGGCATAAAGGCTGCTTCCAAGACTCATCCATTGTGACTTGCACTGCTGTAAACACGGCATGCTAGTGTAACTCATACGCTGTCTTCAATTCTTTTGGGAGGATCTAGGAGGACAAGAGCTGGGTCAAGTAGAATACAGCTTAGGGTGGAGTCATCCCCATTTTGGCCCTAGACTGGAAGTGGCCGCTCTGTACTCGGAACACTGGCTGCCAGTGTTGGCCTCAGCTGCAGCATTGTCTGTTGAGGAAGACCAGGGACTGTCCTCATCTCAGCTCTGCTCAGAACTGCGTGTGTGTCCCCAGTGCAGGCCACTGTCCTCTCTGCTCCTGAGCCTTTCTGATGTCCTTCCAGGCAGGGGCTGGCTTTCAGGCTGTATCTCTCCATGGTGTGCAGTACCTGCCCTCTGTCTGTGCAGCTCCAGGGTGAGCGCTCCACCCCTTCTTGCTGTTAGGAAGGCAGCACAGGGCCTGGCGCAGAGCAGCAGTTCTGGAGTCTGAAGGTCCTGACTGAATGTGGGGAGTTAACCTCTCTGTGGGTGCAGCTTCCTGAGCTATATAGTGCAGTTCTGTCATTTCTTGGGGACCTCCACGGAGCTCTCCATTGCAGCCACATGTTTTCTTTGCCTAACAGTAGAGCACATGGCTCTCGTTTCTCTCCACCCTTGCCAACACTTACTGTGATGTTCCAGGTAACATTTTCCAGGTGAAATCTGCCCTGACCAGATAATCTGTCCATACTTATGAAAAGCCTGTTTACTAAACCAGAAAAATTCTTTTAGAATGTTTCTTCCCTAGTTTTCTTTCTTTTTTTTTTTTTTTTTATTTGAAAGAGAATAAAACAAAAGGGGGCAGTACAGAGCAGATCAGAATAGGACAACATAGGCAACACAGTACTTTACATTAAGACAACTGGACATCAACAGTAGCTAACACCATATCTCTTACTCTGTTATAGTTGAGCATAGTTTCAAATACAATAATATCAAACATAACACAATAGTATAAAGCCATGCATAGAGTGAAAGAATTACGGGGCTTTCTGAACCGAATAACAGAAAATGATCAATGGGTACTATAATATCTCATTTTCGATAAAAAAAAATTTTGTTTAAACTATCACACATATTCAAATTCCAATAAGACACAATGTGATAGATAGAACCAACGGTAGTAGAACAAAAGAAGCATGGTAGGACTTCTAAGAAGGATGATATTAAATCAGCAATAGCTGTCATAATGTTTTGTTTTCTTCAAAACAGCTGTTCATATCATCACGTATGATATAGTCAAACAAAACAGGATAAAACCATTCCAA